>JAVQJF010038986.1:0-18140 GCA_036023855.1 Gadopsis marmoratus | reverse complement strand
ATATATATATATATATATATATATATAAGGCCTTCACAAATGTTAAAGTAGACACACTTGACGTCTTTGCTTTTAAGTTTGAAATGTGACACGTCGCAGCTTTAACTGAACTAGGTGTTACTGGAGCTGTAACAAGCCTCTATGGGAGCCTTATATTTTCATGATAGAAGATGTTTCTCATTCACAGCTGTTCTGTCTTTGCTGTTCCTGCACTTATTGTAGTAAGTTTGTTTACGTGCACATGAATCATTTCATTATAACCAGCTCATGCAAATATAAGGCTTGTGAATAGTGTTTCTGTGGCCTGCACAGTATAGTGTGCCTGTCTGACTTCTTTTGTCCGACTTTCTCTGAACATGCACCGGGAAGGTCATGGAGTACAGCGGATGCAAATGGATTTTCCTTTAAACCAACAGTGTCACGGCTGGTGTGGTGAAGAATAAGAAAACGCCAAAATAATTCTGGGACGACATCAAAACTACTGTCATGTCACAACTGGCATAAAGTAATAGAGATTGTATTAAGGTGCTCTGTCAAAGCAAAAACGATAAACACCAGCACTCCGTCTCTCCAGTTTCTTGTTTTGTGGCACTAATAACAGATGTTCTACTACAAACCCTCACAGGCATCATAGAAACTTTATTATCGGGTTACTGGGGAAATCTGGTTACTGGGAACCATGTAAACACTTTAATCAACTATTACTTTCATCTGATTATTCACAGCGATCAGGTTATACTGGTCATGTTTGCATACTGAGCGAATTTGATGAAGGGTGACACATTTTGTAGCTAATCACCATGTGACGGTCCCAGTGAGAGATGATCCTAGGTAAGAAGGGACGGACTGGATCTCAGGCCCACACAAACACACAGCAGACAAACTGTTTGCTCTAGTCGTGTTTCATAGCTGCAACGCGAACACGGTTATGACCGCTTCACTCGTTCTTCCCCCTCTCTCCTCCTCCTCGCCGTCTCCTCATCCCCCCCCGCTCCCCTCCCCCTTTCCCCTGGTCCTCGCGCCAAGTCGGCCCGCCATCCCGCCTCCACACACACACACACACACACACACACACACACGCTGCGAGGTAACGGCAGACAGGCGCGTGACTCATTAGGCATTCGTCCCCCAGGGAGATCGCTGGGGGGGCGCGTGCGAGGGGAGAGAGAGCGCCGCAGCTGCAGGAATGTCACGGGCGGATACCGCTGTGTGTGTGTGTGTGTGTGCGTGTGTGTGTGCATGCGTGCGTGTGGGTGTGCGCTCGCTAATGCTGTTGGAGCCAGCGGCAGGGTGCTGCACCTTTCAGGAAATAACGCAGGGAGAAAGAGAGAGAAACACACACACACTTATTAGTCCTCTTTTCCACCAAGAGCTCTTGTAAAAGTCTAAAATAAATGTAGAGAGAAAACATTAGATTGCCTTATAATGCTTGGCCAACGTGTATCTGTGATATTAGCCTCTATTGTTTTTCACTACACGATCATTTTGGTGCTTTTTAAACCAAACCCTTGCTTTTAATGTATGAATTCAGGATGCCACCCAAATGAGTTACAGGACCGTGCTATGCCATGTACATACTAAGCACTTGCGTATAACGTAAAATTACTGCTCACCATAGGTAATCACTGGATTAAAGGTTTTCTTTGAAAGACTGAAGCTTTATTACACATATCTACCTATTAAATGGAGATGATGTTTCTGGCCTTTTAAAATACCATATTGAATATATATATTAATGTATATTCTCAACACTGCCTTCAGTAAATGTAGTGAGCCCGGATTACAGTGTATCCACTACTTCACTAAAGTCTCTGGGAGTCTTGAAATTTGGTAAGCAGTGAAAATGATGTGGATATTATTCCCTAAAGCTAAAATTGCAGAGTTGACCTACTACACACCATTTAAATTTGCACATTTATATAAAATCTCCTCCACTTTCCAAATCAGTTTAACCTAATTGTCAGTATGCTTTCGTACAACGAAAGATACTAACGTCTTGTCTTTTCAAAATAGTGTAACTTCCTAACAATACAGAGAAACTGGAAAAAAGACATTCATTCATTCATTCATTATTCATTCATTATCCATACTGCTTATCCCGAAGGGTCGCAGGGGGGGGCTGGAGCCTATCCCAGCTAACATTGGGAAAAAAGACAGTATTTTAATAAATAAAATAATAAATATATATTAAATAACAGAAAGGTGACAGTAGCACAAATGTGAAAACACAGAGTGGCTGGTTCTGATTAGATTTGTAATGCATAAAGAGGGTACAATAAACAGTGCGATGTCAAATCTCTTACTAACTGCAAGAGATTTGACATCAGTGCAGCACTATGAATGTGTTGTATATGTAAAATACAATATGTAGTGAAATATCTATGTAGATTTAATTACTATATTAGGAAACTTTCAGAAGTTTTCCCCACAAATAATCAACATTAATGCTGAATGGGTTTGCGTGAGGTAGGCTGGATAAGCGAACACTGTGCTATACAGTAGTTTAAAGTTGAAGACACTGGGCAATGGCAAGAAGTCAGTATGGCTGCTTAATGTAGAGTATCTCGTGTTATCTGGCCTATAAAGTAACAAGAAGTCACAGCACATCAAAGCTGTGGTAATTTGCCTGAACCGTTTCTCTCAGAGCATAGTTAGTGTATTGGAGAATTCCTGTTTTATATGAACAAATGTATGTGAATGAATGAGAGTATTTCTGTGTTTATGGGAAGTGTTTCGTTTGACAGATATGTCTGACAGATATGTTTGACAGATATGACATGATATGACGTTTGTCATATCATATGTCATATCTGTCTCTAGATTGTGTATAAGTTGGTCAGTGTGTCCCTACAGTATGCATGTGCATCTGTATACTGTATATGTGTGTCTTTTTTGCTTGTAAATGTGAAGCCCAGATATATTTCTTGGCTGCCTGACTGTCAGACAGAAAGCGTGGGTGGTGATATTCATAGAGGTGCTTTTAGTGGGACTTTTATGAGAGACTTTTTTCCATGGCTGAAAGGAGGTTGACCACACACAGTAAGGTTGCCTCAGCTCTGTGCACACGCCCGTGTGTGTTTGTACGTGCACGTATGAGCCTGAGCGCTCAGGCGCCCTTCCTTTGAGCAACTCCTACGTGGGCTGCCAGGGGTGTGTTTTGCTTCGCGTTTTGTTTCGGAGAGCCCTCCCCCGTGCTGCGGAAGTGTTGCCGGAAGCAGTGGGAGCTCACCCCCAGTTATGCGTCAGTGCCACTAAAGAAAGGATCGGGGCTTTCCGGGAGGAGAGAAGAGAGGGAGGGGGGACTGTCAGCCTGGGTATGTCACGGCCATGTGGGTGGTTGTCTACAGGCTCACACACACTAACACACACACAGCCACGACTGGTCTTAGACAAACTACTCCTGTATACACTATATTGCAGGCATGCTCCAAGTAAAATCCCCTGCTTTTGGAGGGGAATTCTAAGGAACATGAGCAGGTATGTGTGTGTGAGAGTGTACAGGGAATGAGGATAGTGTGCAAGTGTAACTGTGTGTTTTCCCTGACGTTGTGAATCCATCAGAGAATGTCTATGTAACAGAGGTGTGTGTCTGTAACTGTGGTCGCATCCGTAGAACAGTGCTGTTCTGACGTGATGTTTCGGTCCCGTTTCCTCCTTGTTTCCTTCCTCCAGCGCTAACTTGCTGCAGTGAAGCCTTGTGTGGAAGTAGCAGAAGTATCAGAAAGTGATCCACTGTCCTCAAACGCTGGAGCAGAACACTGGAGTAGAAAGCTCTGACAGGAAAGAAGAAAGGAGGAAAAACCTCTTTTCTGGCAAGGCATGATAAAAAAAATGTGCAGAACTCTGTGGCCTGCTCATCCTGGGGGATGTTTTCATCTTTCTCTGTCTCTATCACCCCCCCCCCCCCCCCCAAACTCTTTTTAATGTCTGCCATTTGAGAGACTCCAGAGGGGCTGCACCTGTTTGCCTCTTGGCTAGGAGCCCCCAAATCCCTCCTCCTGCCCCCACCTGTCACTCATGCTGCCGCGCCTCCTGGGATGGAAGGAGCGGGGGAAGGAGGGAGCGGGGAGGAGCGGTGGAGAGAGGAGTTGCGTGTGGTGGAAGGGATAGCTGGAGGGCTTGAAGGCGTCCGAGAGCAGAGCTGTAGGCTCACACACACACGGGGAGAGAGAGGGGAATAGAGTTTCAAATCCAAGTCCACTCCACACCGGACCTTATTTCTGTGTCGCTTTCTCTCTCTCATGTTTTGACTCACCACATTCTCTTTCATTTCTGTTTTTTCTCTCACCTCTTCTCCTCTCTCTCCTGTACAAACCCACATCCGCTCTCCCTCGCTTTCCTGTTAACTTTTCTGCTCAGCCTTTCCTCCCCCTGCTCTTCTCCAATTTCGACTCAATCTCTTCTACTCTCTCCATCTCTCTCCACTACCATCTCTGCTTCCACCCCCACCCCCCCTTCTCTCTGTGATAGGACCAGTTAATCTGCAGTGACCTCTTCAGGTCACATTAAAGGTCACCCAGCTTCACTTCCCCTTCAAAGCCCTTAGGGCCACACTCTCTGCTTTAGCCCTTCTTTTCTCCGCTTACTCCTGGCAGCTCTGCAAAATAAACTCTTCAACCAACTTTTCTCCCCATCAGTTTGGTTACTCCATTACTGCAGACACACCCGGTTGGCTTTTGTTTTTCCCCAGTATTAATTCATTATATAATTAATTCACAAAGAGTGCACACAATTTGATGATCTCTGGCTGGAGGATGAACGTCTCACAGATGATGTTTTGGTTTCAGCTACACTGACGTTTCTATCGTTGCCCATGAACCTGTTTTTGTTGGAAACTTGTAAATTATTTTAGGCTCCGATGAGGATATTCTAAAACAATATTTTCTATTTAATGATTTAATGCAGTGCACTTGTATTCTGACCTAGCCATTACCTGTAGATTTCGATTTCAGTAATTTATCCATCAGTTTTAGCTACTTGTTTAGACTTTTCTGCTTGCTTGCTAACTACTTATCATGTATATTACATTTTAACAAGTTGTGTTGTTAAAATTCTCCATTTTTGCAGAAGTACCCACTGGGGTGCAAGTACCCCTGGTTGAGAATGACTGACTGATTTAATCTGTTCTTTTAGGAAGTGTTTAATAAGCAGAAATAGCCAGTTAGCACTGCAAAATAAAACTAGGATCCCTTCGCTTGATACGTCCTGTATGTATGTACAGCAACTTAAAAAAGACACATCAAAATAAGAAAAAAGAGGAAAAATCAAGCAAACAATTCGACAATCTGGAAATGAAGTCTGGTGCTTAAAGTGTCTCACTTTTCTTTGTGCCTTGTGCAGAACCGCGGGCGCTTGGCTGAGAAACGCACCATCCCTCTGCCTCCCAACCGGGTGCCCAAGAAGGAGCTGGCCTTTATCTTCAGCAGTGACGACAGTGAAGGCAGCGAGCAGGCCAGTGGGGATCATGCCCACATCAAACAGGAGGACGAGTTGCATTACAGTATCATGAGAAAGAGGTGAGGTCCGATGTTATCTTATATACTTTTGTTGCCTCTTAGATTTTCTTGAATTTTTCTCTGTGTGTTTTTATTCAACACTGACACACATGTCATAATTGCGTTGGCTTGAAAATACATACGTTGCGTAGTGAAAGCAACACGAGAAGAAAATGTCATGCTAGCCTCTGAGGTGTCACTCTTGTTAGAAGTAATTAACAGTAATATGTCCTCTGCTTTGTTTGCTTCTCTTCAGATCTTTCTTTTCAGCAAAGCGTCTTTTTAAATGGCACCTCAGACGTGTGTGTATTATTTTCATCAAAAGTGATTTTAGGGTAATTGTGAGGTGTTAAAGGCACATTTTGAGATGAATCAGACAAAGAACCGTGTTTCAAAAATATACCTATGGCTTTTGCTTTTGGGATGTCTAATGGAAGGATGTGTGCTGAGCTTTGAAAGTGTTAATTGGTTTGTTGGTTAGCATTGTGTTGCTCCTGCCAAGTCTCCGTGAATCTGTCTTGACTTGATATAAAAAGACTGAGTCACCTGAGTCACCTGAGTCACCACTGTCTGCTTCAACCCATCCCGCGCTGTGCTTGGAAGCGGTTTGATCACAGAACGTTTAATATAAAGTCATAAGTTGCTAAGTGTCCACGTCACGTTGTTGCACTTTTTCAGCGTAAAGAGTGCAAGGAGCATTTTGAAATGGTTATGAAATTAGAATCTATGTTCGTGCTGATGCGCATCATCAATTTAAGAAGATTTTGGAGCTGAGGGAATGCAGTAAGTGGAAAAACACAAACAGACTCGGACAGACAGGCTAAGATTAAGAAGAAGTAGCTATGCTGCCTCATTAAAAAACAGGCATAGTCTGCCATGTATCTATAAACAGTCAGTCTCTGGATCCTCATTCTTCACACTATAGTCTTGTTGTTGTCTTAACCAAATCAGGAGGAAAGCAAAGTAACTTTTGTTTCAGTATTTCAACTAGCAGGCTTTAAACCATAATAATAATAATAATAATACCACAGGTGGTGTGTATTAGGATTGCATCTTAAATGCTTTCAGAAATGTGAAAGTGGTTCATTCAGGAATCCAACAAGTCACATTTGAGTGTGAATCAGTAAATGGCTTGACTAATTGTCAAAATTGAAATTTTCCACAATAATGGAGGGAGAAGAGTGCTCAGGAGTTGTATACACGTTAGATTACGTTTGTCATGAAAATGTGGAATGCATTTACTAAAAGCCTGTTTGGATTCAAGTGAATAATCATGTTCAAATCTTCATACGCGCAAGCACACGTATGAAGTTTCAGCAAGGTCACCTTATTAAGATGAATCAAATGGGCTCTGAGGACAGCGCCGCCCCTCTCTGATGACATACACTCTGGCACCAGATCATCAACAACATTTGTTTTTTCTCTCCTCCCTTTACAATCAGTACTTTGATCCATGTGAAATGGCAGAAGTTAAGACATTTTCAATTTGGAATAAACATCACATGTATTTGTGATTACTTGATATTATAGATTCAGAAATGAGACAGGCTATGGACAGGTATAATGCCGAAGCTGCTCATTGATTAACCTCAGAAAGTCCCCAGCTGCATTATAAGCAGCTTGTGCAACCTCATTACAGGAGGGGATGTTTTTCATGTCTTGAGACTTGCGTGTGACACGGTGGACAGCACAGCAACCGTGAAGCTTAAATGGATCCTCTAACCTCATTTAAGAGGGCTTCCCCTCCCCCTGACACTTGTGCCGCTGGCGTGTTAAGATGATAATGAATTTAAAGAACACTTATGACTAATATGTCAGGCTTTTACCCTTTGAAAGGCGACGGACTCGCTGGAGCCACAGCTCCGGTCTGTCCTGGGCATCCGTCTCAGCCCTGCTTTATCCCCCAGTGCAGGTCTGGACGAACGGGATAATGGGATGTCCAATCACGGAAATGTGATTTCCATTGACCGCAGCTTCGTAAGTGAGTCGTAGAAGGGTCTTAACAAATTGGATTTAGCCAATGGATGTGAAAAATACAGGGTCTCTGTATACGTGTGTGTGTGTCTGTGCTGTCTCATCCACACATCATCAAGGCTGGCGGCAGCACTGTGTCACACCCACTTGGTTGCTGCAACCTGCCTAATACAACTGCACTTTAATCCACATGGACACATCCAAGCAGCATGTGTCAGTTATTTATCCAATCTTTTTTATCCTAACATAATGCCTCATGCAGCAAATTAACTACAGGTGGCATAACATTAGGAGACACTCTCAGTATTCATTCCTGCTCCACTCCAGTTTTTCAGTGCACAGTTACATATATATAATGTCATTTCTTGTAACATTACAACATGTTTGGTTAGTTCAGGTGGCCGACCATTAGGAGGATTTCTCCGTCGGTGTCAACAAGTGTTGCTTTCACAGCTCATCATCCTCACCTGAGCGTCTTCTCAAGTTCATTATAAACCCGATCCACCTTCTTTTAACCAGATTAATGTTAATAGTAACCGGCTTTACAGACAATTAGTTTACTTGGTGCTCCATAGATCTGCGCTTGTGCTTCTGAATAAGCACAGAGCATCTAGAGACTGAATAGCAGCCAAGCCACAGAGCCAACCAAATTATTGTCATTATCACAATAAGGTGTAGACGGAAGCTCCTTGTGGGTATCAAAATCAAAGTCTAGTCTGGCTCCTGTGAAAAGGAACTGAAAGGTGGAAACAGAATCTAGTTTTGTTATTACCTTGGTATTGTCTTGCTACCAGTGCTGCAGATGGTTTGTGTCTGACTTGGATTCGTTAACGCTGATTTATGAATTTCATCTAGGGGACTAAATATTTGATGGTGGCAAGTTAGGATTTTAGTGTCTTACTCAAGGGCAAAACAAAGCCAAAACCTTAGTGTTTGTTTCAGTTGGCTTCAGATAACAAAGCTTTGATTGAAAAGTGCTGACTGAGAGTCTGGGTAATTACCCGGCAACCACTGTGGATTTTATAAGTTACACCCGCTGACGTCTGCCTTTCAGCCTGCGCCCTGCAGAAAAAAAGCAAATCTGCCATACCCATTATTAATGTTCACCTAAACAAACCATGGCAAGTTTAACAATCATGCATGAGGCCATTTGCTACTTGATCACTTACATATGCAAATGCTTCCATCTACTAAAGGGCAAAAAAATATATTTTAGTAGGTTAAGTAGGAAGATCTGCAGACCTTTAACCAAACACCGACGACAGCATAGAACACACCAAGCTGTTTGTTTTTTGGCTACACATAGGCTGACACTGCTCATCCAGTCAGCAGAGCAAAGCTGCGTACTGAATTTATCATAAGCTACCATCTAATTGGTTATGGACTGGCATTTTTTCTTCAGCAACATGGTTGTAACATAAGTCATTGTGGGCGTAATGTTGACAGGCCTGATTATGGCCTTTAACTGTTGCCTGCTTTTTTGCGCGGACCCCCCCCCCCCCCCCATCAAATGCTGAGGCAGCGTGAGCTTTGGTGCTCACGGAGAGGAAACGGCAGCGCCTCGGTACTATTCGTTGCAGGTTCATGCTGATAAGATGCTGATTGGGGAAATTGGGAGCAAATGGAATCTGATATTACTGCTTACTATCGCAGCGTTTTCTCTGTTTCCCTTCACAACCCACTTCTGAAACGGATCTTTTCATGGGGCAGCGTTGGCTCCTATTTGTTAATGGGGACGCTGTATTCAATCTGCGTCATAACCACAGAGAGAGAGAGACAGACACTGACGCTGAGTTAGCTACTGTATGTCTATTGCATTTGCCATTTTGTCCTCTGGCTCTATTGAACAACTGTGTCATTGCCTTATGCCAGTAAGAGGTCACGGACAGTGTGAAATTACTGGAAATGGCTCTCCACTAAAGCACTAATTAGTGAGCTTGGAGGTTGTATTGCTTCCTAGAGGAGCTTTCTGCCTCAAGAATTTTTTATTTTTTGCTTTGTTTACACACGTTTACCATGGCAACAGAGTCACAGCAATTTGGTAGTTGATTGGGCGTTGGCTAGCAGCAAGACGTTCATTGTGTTCACATAGAGCCGTGTTTTGTCTATCAACTCCATGTCAAAACACAGGATCAAAAAAAAGATGGTCAGCAGTGTTCCAGTAATCTAGTCTCAGATTTGGTGTTGGCTTGAAGGAAGAGGCTCATCATTTCCACATGTAAAGAACACAGTGTTTACTATTCGCCATGTGTATGTTGAAATTAACTGACGATAACAGGAGCTTTGGCCCTTCATACAATATCTACAGCACAACAGTGTGCTCTTTGAGGAAGGGTTGCATCACCTGCAGCAAATACAACAGATAATTTCCTTTTCCTTCAGTACAAATGTTCCTTAAAACTGTTGGAAGAATTTCTTTAAGAATTAGGAAAAACAAGAAAGATAATGGCAATAAAAACGGTAGAATTAGAAAGACGAGAAATGTAACAGCTCATAAAGTGTGAGCGAGAGGAGAAATTAACAGTAAAACCAGCAGCATGTGCATGGCTCAGTGCAGGAGAACCTAAATGCAACATGGCGGACTTACTGTATATTCAATTTCCATTGTACTTTTCTTTCCTCCCTTGGCTGCCTTATCGACCTCATGTCAGCCTGTACAGCAGAGGAACAACAAGGAGAAGCGAAGCCCAAGTGAAGCCAGGCTACTCTTATTTATTTATGTATCTATTTCTGTATTTATTCATTACCCCCTGTGCTTGCAGGGTTCCCAGTTGCAGGTTGCCTTTCGATCCAACTGTGAGCAGCATGACAATTGTATTTTTGTTGCTCACAGGAATCAGACAAAACATAAAATGTACATGGAACAGATCCATATTCCTGCTTTAAGCTTTGTGTGTGTAGGTATTTCCGAAAGACTTGCATTATATTGTCTTTTCCTTCCGTGCTTCAGAGAAACTTTACTCATTCCCTCTTTTTCTCAGCATTTTGCCCAAGTTCCATACCTTACTATGCAGTGGTTGTTGAATATTGCATATTGTCTGGTAGTGTTTGAATGTTGCTGTGGGCCACCTGTGCAGGTTGGAGTAGACTGTGTGTTTGGGCTGTTGTCTTGAGAGCAGCGGAGGGAACAGAGTAAAGCTGCGAGCACCAGATGTTACACAGCGCTTGCGACCTCTCTCTATTCTGTCTCTCTCTCTCTCTCTCTCTCTCTCTCTCTCTCTCTCTCCCCACCTTCACTTCCCTGCTGTCTGTCTGTCAGCACTTTCCCAGTGGTGGTGTGAGACATGGCGTCAGGGTGCCTGGGCTGCCAGCTTCTGCCAGCTCACACTGTGACCTCCAGCCCCGCCACCTCAGCTCCGTGTGCCAGTGCCACAGCAGGCCGCTACTGGGCATTTATACTGAGTCGACCCCCTGTGCCAGGAGAAGAGTCTTTTTCATGTTGTGTGGCACATTTTGAATAGTAAGGCACAATAGCACAGCCTTTTTCTTAACTAAAGAAAAAGTCCAACTGATTTGGCATACATAATTTTTCTTTCTTTCGTTATGGAGATCTGTTATTCAGCAATACATTTTAGTTACACATAAGTGATATGACAAGTGATAAATGTATTTAAAATGCATAGTCTAGAAACATAGAAAGAAGACAGCAGTAGAAATTAGGACTGGATAGTGCCTGAAATGTGTCTGGAGAATTGAATATCAAAAGCTTTCAAGTATCAAAAACTCACATTGAATCCTTGGTCAAATTATTGGGTTTTTTCCCCCTATTCTTTGATCAGATATTTCCTGAACTAAATCAGGAACATTTCAAACTTTAGACAATATACTGACTTCAGTAAAAATTGGAATACTTATACAGAGTTTGCAGTATAATCTCAATGATATTGGATGCCTGTAGTATCCATGACAGACTTAGTATTAACACATTTTAGTTATCCCTGTGTCTGGGTCAGAGTGTCTGTCCTGTGGCCGGGAATGACTATTGACCAGTTTAGGGATGAGCTGAGGATGAGATGATTGTCTCCGGCGTGCACCTGGGTGATAAGAAGGCAGCTCATGTCCTTCTTAGCTATCAGGCCCAACAGCCACAATATAACCCCCCTCCATCCCCTCCGAGGCCCCCGTCCTTCCCGGCTAACCCTGGCCTTAGGAGCTCCTTAGGGAGCGCTGACTCAGGTGCATCAGTTTTAAACACCATCCCCATCCCCCTCTTCATTTTCCAGGGCTTGAGTATGACCTTGCCTCCACCCAGAGAAAGAGGGGGGGGGTTGTGGGAGGGCAGAGGTGGGTGGAGATAGGGCTAGGCCCTCATTAGCCCAAGCCGAGGCGGGACAGCTCAGGAAAAGAGCACTAATTACCCCACTAACGATGCCCTTGCCGTTCATGGCTTAGAGCGGCCACAGGATAATAACCCCATCACCTCTCTGTGAAGTTCAGGATGGCATTATCATGATCACTTTAAATGATGGACAGAGGATGGTGTTATAACGCAGGCATAAGTTGATTGATGGATTTGGCTGGAGTTTCTCACAGTACAGCGTGTAACGGCAGCGTGTGTGAAGCTTGGTGTTTTCTTGGAGTCACTGGGTGATGCAGATACATTATTATATGAGTTTAAGCACAATCAAAAAACCTACCCTGCATCTCGTTTTCTTTTTTGAAGACAACCATTGACCTCAGACACAGATAGCTACTAATTTTAGCAAGTTGCACTCTAAAATAGAAGTCTGTCATTAGTATAAAAGGTTTGCAGTCACAGTCCAATCAAGCATCTCCGTGCTTAGCGACCGTTGGGGACTGTTTGGTTTGAGTCACTGGTTTCCTGCAACTGAAAGGTGACTGGTGAAAACAGCATGGCTAGCATTAGGCCCTCTATGCTTTCCTTCATCTTTTCTGTTAGCGTGTGGAAAACAGCTTGGCGACCGACAGCCTGACATTACAGCAGGAGCCTGTAATCATGGGACTGTAAAAACCCAAATCCAGCAGCCGCAAACAGTGTGGCCTCGTCATAGCGGTGGCAGCTAAGAACCATTCACCGCTTCTGTCCCATAAACCGTGCTTGCTGTGTCATACCAGACCCCCTTCATAGATGATTCTGCTTTCAATAAAGTATCCAGTTAAGCTTATAAACGAGATTCCTGCTGACACGAGAGGATGCTGACGCCATCAAACTGACATGTTGAAATACTGCGTGTTTTCAGGCTTATTTTGACACAATTAACTTATCTGTTGTTTTGGGCTTTGGAACGCTCTTCCGTGTAGCATGTATGTCACAGTCATTTAACAGTAAATAATATTTAGGCCATAAGCTAAAATATATTCAACCCACTCCAAGCTGTTTGCTATTACACTGTGACTACATTCGTACTGCACGGCTGCTGTACACAAACTCAAACTCTAAGCGTCTATTTCCCATCATTATGCCATTTAATGCGATCAGGATGGTAATCAGATTGCAAATGAAATACCTCCATGACATAGTTGTGTGGGCAGGTTAGAAAAGGCGGTTGGTGGAGCATTTGGAAGGGCAGTGTGGCTCCAACCAGATCTGGGCCTAATCTGTAAACCCTCCTCCTGCTCCTCCTTTGGGTGCTGCAGGGCAGGACAGGGTGTTTAAGACTCTTGTGGGCAGTTCTGTTGTGAAGGACCTCCTGTTGAATTGTAGGCATGGCAATAGAGAAGACAACCTAAAGCCCATTTTTGTTTTCTTTAATTGCCAGTGTTACCATAGATTAATTGTGTTGTCTTTTAAATAATACATTCCCAATAAGTAAGTAAGGCCCTGTTCAAGGCTTCATTGCTGTTTTGTTTTATCTTAAACATTCATCATCTGTCTTTTCACATTTGTCAATTACCACATTTCTCTAAAACAGCCCAAGTTTAAAAAGAGCCATAATCAGGTTTTAAGCTGCTAAACTACTTATGAGTTGTGAATATGTTCATTAATACATCTTAGTGTGGAAGATGAGTGGGGATGAGACCCAAAAGTGCTGGATGCGGTAGTCTGTCAGAGTCCATTACACACCTCGGAGCTAGGAGCCAGTTGACAGGAAAGCCACTTGTAGCTGCTGAGTCTGTGTGGAGTGTGTGCATTTTAGAGTGGACGGCGCTGTCTGGATGGAGGATTTCTGTGGTAAGTAGTGTGAAATAGTAGGAATGTACGCGCTGCTGCTTTATCACATGCTGGTTTGGATTGTGTGGCGGCCTTAAGTTTGTTTGGGGCTGCTTTTAAATGTGTTTATCCTCCCTTTCCTGTGTGTGTTTGCGTTACAGTCGTGACAGTGACCTCTCTACAATCATCTCCAACCTGCACCACACCAGACAGCACGGCATGCCCGAGGGCCAGTCAGCCTCTGACCACAACACCAGTACTGGACACACAGGTAGGACCCCAGTGATGCTCTGTGTGTTTTAAAAGTTGTCTTCTTAATTTCTCCTTCCTTCCTTTGCATCCAGACTGATGGTATATCCCCCCCGTTACATATATCCCCTAACATATGTAAACGTTCCATTACCCCATTTCGTTTACTCCCATTTGTGTGATTGGGGGGAATTTAACATAAGCTTATTACTCACTCCTAAAGGTCGCTCTCAAGTTGATTACTTAATGTTCTTCCCACATTCTCTGCCACACTCCAGGATTTTTGTTAAACCCCCTGTTTTAAATTACCTCTGAATAAATAGATTTGTTTGCCATTAATCCAGTTTGAGGAACCATGGTGTGCGCGTGTGCTAAGAGCTTTTCTTACAGCTTACAGACAGACAGCGTTTAATCACAGCTTTTTGTCAAGTAGCATGTATAAGTATATTGTGCGGCTATCAAAGACGTATGGTTGTAAAACAGCCTCTGTGGATATCACTATTCAGCGATCAACCTGCTGTCCTGGATGTTCCTGCCACACTGAGTTAGTTGCACCTATCTTCTTGATGCATGTTTGTGTAGTGTTCTGCATCAGCAAAACTTTGGATTTTCAACGCTTAGGTTGTAACTTAGAGTTACACTTATATCCTGAGTTGTGTGGACGGCTATGAACTTTGTCTCAACTTTGACTTTGGTACTGATTTTACAATATGTTTCCGTGTTGTTGCAGGCTCATATATTATTTACTCCACATTAAAATGTTTGTCTGGATGTTTTTTCTCAATGCTCCCACACATGGCAGTCAGTTTTGAGTGAGTAATGGTAATTATTATCAATGAAGACTATAATAGTAAAGAATTTGTTTTAAATATCTATGCTGTCTTTTGCCTACAGGAAAAATGTATTTCTAAAATACTGATCCTGAAAAGAGTCAACTGAACTGAATACATTCCATCAGCAAACACTCTGCAAACACTATTTAAACAAATACATTCACACCTAATTAACGAATGAGTCACCTTTTTATGAGTGAAGGCCATACCTTTGCTCCACTGTTACCCTGGGTTTGACCCCATCCATTCTTAAACCGTTAGTCGGAGGCACAGCAAGTTCCATAATCAGCCCAGACCCAACACCTCCATACCCTCTCTCTGTGTGCTCATCTTCTCTGTCTGCCAGATTAATTGTCCATACGGTGCCTGTGATATCAGGCAGGGTGGGTGGAGGGTGGAGGGTTGTTAGACTGCTCAACAGCCAGCCCAGCCAGTGTCTTAAACCCCGGTTTGGGATGGATTTCCACCCAAATACCGGCCTAATCAGCTGCTAAACTTAATGGAGAAATCAGAGCCCTGAGTTGTTATCGTAATGGAGGAAGTCACAATGGGATGAATGTGAGTGGGTGGGGGGTGATGGAGGAGGCGGGTGAGCACAGCGTGGCCTTAGCCAGAGGGGGGTCCAAGACCCTAAAATCTGTCAGTTTGACCATTAAAGGGAGATTTAACAGGCTGCCTAAGCGGCTCGCTCCGTGTCTGTAAACAAGTCCAAGCCGATCAGCCACAGGCTCTAATTCTGTCTGCCAGTGAAATTAGACACACACACATTCACAAACAGACAATTACACATAAAATAACACATAGTTATACTGATGCATGCCGATGCAAAATTAAGATAGAAATTTAAATTTGCGTCCTAGTACATCAGTGGGTGTAATGTCTATGAAGTTTTAGAGCAGTGGATTATTTGATGTTGAGACGGATGAGACGGCAAACACTGCTCGCTCTTTGTGATATTGTGTTTACTCTGTTCTGTCAGTCAACTCTCCTATTTGAGTTATCGTTCAAGAGTCCATGAACTCAGAATTCAGACGGAATTCAGATAGACGGGGAGGAAGAAGGGAGAGAAATTAACAAAAAGAGAAAAGAAAAGAAGGAGAGGTCTGCGACAGAGAGAGACTGAGATGCAGTGATGGAAGAAACATTTGCAAATAGAGAGACAGAGGAAAGAGAGATGAATGAGTGCGGTGGTGGTTTCAGGGGAGGGCAGACGGCAGCTATGGCGGCGGGCGGCTCCGTGTGTGTGTGTGTGTGTGTGTGTGTCTGTGTCTGTGTGTGTGTGTATGTGTGCGTGTGTGGGTCCGGAGGAAAAGGAAGCAGCCTTGCCGGGTCGTCTCTGCGCCGGAGTGGGCCGTTAATTAAATCTGAGGGACAGACAGCAGGGCTGCCTCCCTCCTTCCCTTCTCGTCTCCATCCCTCCCTCCCTTCCTCCCTCACTCGCTCTCTCACTCCCCAGCCGCTGGCTATTCGGAGGCTCTGTGAGAGGCGGAGGGGAGGAAGGGAGGGGGAGAGCAGGGGCGCCGACGCTGAGAGTTTGGCTGCCTGTGGAGACTGTAAACCGTGGCTCTGCGGTCAGACCGGAGACTCAAACAGGCAGATAAGGTGTTTTGGACCGCCACTCTCTCTCTCTCCTCTGCTCCCTGCACTCAGACTCCCAGAGGCAGTTACAGCCTGTCGGTGTGTGTGTGGTTGGGGGTTGTAGCCGTGGTTTGGGGCTTGAACACATTTTTGTGTGTGTGTTTGAGTGCGTGCACCTTTTCGTGTGTGGTTTTAAATGCCTGGTTTTAGGCTTGCGTGTGAATCTGCAGCCCAGCGTGTTTGTGCAAGACCTGTTTTTTTTTTTTTTTTTAGCTGATTGTAAGCGAGGATTGCTTTTAATGTTTTACCATATAGTTATTACACGATTAGCATAGACAGGCAATTCTAAACAAAAGTAAACACTCCAGGATTTCTGATGATAGTAGCTCTGCCGTACAGAAGCAAAAGGGAAATGTACGTTGTAAATATTTTAAAACAACCCACTGTTTAATAGGAATGTAATTTTACTGCCATAACAAAATGGCTTCTCAGGGTTATTGTTCATAAAGACATGCTAATGCCTCTGTCAAAAGATAACATTCACAGATGACAAAAATAAATATTCCAGTAAATATAAAATAAATACTGTTTTCTTCCTTTCACAGCACTTAAAGCAAATCAAACAGAGGTTTCGATCTAGATTTTTGGTGTGTTTTTTCGTGTCTGCTAAACAGTCATTGCTTTTATTTTTTGCATTTCATTTCACAGAGTTCACTCCCTGGTGTTTAGCGTAATGCATTGCTAAGTACCAATTCAGTGGAATCAGATTTCCCTCTTATCAAAGTAACATAAAAAAAAAAGTGAACTAACTTATTATTGATGATGCTTTTTAAAAATGTCACAGCCTTTAATAACCTGTGACTTGAGCATTGTTTTGACATGGATATTCTGGCATGAACAGTTGCCTTGCAAAAACCACTGTAAGCTGGTTACATTACACAAAGACAGCAGTACATTTAAGAATGGAAGAGGACACCAGGTGATTAAAACACATAGATATACTTGTATAATTTGTTTAGAATGTACTAAGAGGTTTATTTTGTGTCCATCCATGTTCTGTCCATTTAGTTTGACTTTAGTTTAGTTTGACAAACTCAAAAGTAAATTTAAATCTTTTACCAGAAAATAATTGAATCCCATTATAATGACGAGAACGTAATTAGTTGTTTATAACTATAATAAAAGTGGCTGTCATAGCTCAGGACTTATTCTAAACAAGCCAACGTTGCTGCTACTGGAAACATTACTTCTTGTGCACCAGGCGATTTTTTTCAGATAGGACCTACTGTACCCGACAGAAGGCCTTTAGAACGACAAAACAAAAACTTGCATAAGTTGCCTGTAGGTTTAGTTTTTATTGTGTCACATAACTATACTGAGTCCCTAAAGAGATGTCACAGATTTTCACCTTCAGGTCAGCCATATTTTAGTCGGTTGACTACACACTCAGGTCCAGTCTTCTCTTCCCATGATTTCCCTTCTTCTTCTTCAGTTGTGTTTCTCTTTCCACCTCTCTTAATTTCTCTCCTCGTGTTGAAAAGACATAGAACATGACAAACAGAGGAGCAGTGTATGAGCAAGTGTTACTGTGTGTGTTGGCAGTGGCGCATCCTCCCCTCAGCGTGAGCAGAAGCGCATCTCTCCCCGTCTCCATCACCCCCCTCCCCTCCCTCTCCCAGCTGCATCGGCCTGTAAGCCAATCAATGGCGGGGCTTTCAGGGCCGGCGGAGGCCCCGGCGCACGAAGGGGGGATCAATAAGTTATTAGCACCATTCTGTCAGCTGTAATGTGGAGATTGATCGGGGGGCTGCGGCTGGCGGCCCACCCCACGTCCCCGCCGGTGCCGGGGGGGGGGGGGGGGGGGGGGGGGGGGGGGGGGGGGGGGGGGGGGGGGGGGGG
>JAVQJF010038965.1:0-28055 GCA_036023855.1 Gadopsis marmoratus | reverse complement strand
AAGTTATCAATCTGAAAATTGATGTTGAAGTCAACAAGATACTCATTATTCCCCCCATAAAAGAGTTAGCTGAACAAAAAATCTTTAGTTAGACATCACCAAACTGGTGTGACATTTTTCCAGCCCAAGTTCGATACTTATCTTTTTCCAACTTTCTCACAAGCACTTGAATATACCAGGAACAACTCCGACTACATTCAAAGAATACATGGCATCCACTGTGTTGCTTTATGTATCTCAAGCAAGTTTCAAGTCTCTGCAAGTGGATTTGGATTCTGTGCTGTCATGAACTGAAACTATTGGTTGCCTGGAAGGTAAAGTAGGGGAAACACATCATATCTAAGAAACTATAGTATGCTTTTGGGAAATGTCCTTTAAGATGCTCAAAGTGCATCAACTGTACGCTTGTTTTAGACATTATGTTTCAGACAAGACTAGACTTTTAAAAAATGTTAGTCTTAGCATCCAGCATTGTTCTCAGGCTATTTGTACAGGAGAAAAAAAACAAGTGGCCATTTTACAACTTGACTCTGGGCTATCTGACAAATTATTTGAATCATCAAACTCAAGGCCCTAATTTGTCCACAAAGGCCTATTCTAGCATGCCGTACGCATAGGTTGATTTATTCTACTGACCTTCATACCTTGATAGTGGTGGGAAACGTAACTCAGAGAAAATACTTCATACAGAAAGGACTAAGACTTGTGGATTGAGGAAGCAACACAGCCCCTTGCATTGTTTTAATGCTGTTTTTGATCTGGATGCCCAGTAAGGCACAGTTTCAAAACCAGAGCAAGGTATTATTTCTCACAGTGGACAGTGACAAAAAAACAAAAAACAAACTTGACTTATGTTGTCAAATACACTGTGTGTGACAGATGAATATTTTTAAAGAGGAGGTAAAGAAATAACCAATAAAAGCTATTCCACGAGGATACTTGATCATACATGATCTGTTGCTTCTGCGTGGAGTTTTTAGCTTGCAGGTAGCATTTTATTGACTAAACCCTAACCCTAAAGTATTTTAACTCTATAGGCATAATCAAGGATTAAAACAGTCATAATGTGGTACAAGTTTCTATGTCATCATTTCAAGGCATTTCCCGCCAAGGGTCTAGACCACAGATAGATTGAAAAATGTTTCGTTGATCAGTATATTTTTATCAAGCTTAGACAAATATTTTGCTTTATCCAGGATTTCATCAGTTCAACAGTTAGTGAATATTCAAGTTATAGTGTATATCTGGTATATTACCAAAGTGGAGTAGATAGAATTTGAATGTACTGCAAAGCAGGTTTTGAACCCGGCCCAGGTAAGATGGCTGCCATGTGGTTTCCTCTATTGTTAAAATCTAAATTAACTACCCAAATGTTGCCTTTTATTTCAGTAGGAGGCTGTAATTGTCGGATGCCTGTATAAACTGTGAGCTTAGACTGATTTCTTCCATAGCCATCTGGACCATTCACGATTTGGCCCATTAGTCCCCCTTCAATGCCTGCACATTTTTGGCCTCCCTACACAAGAGAGGAGATAGCAGCTCAGATGACGCCAAAGGTAATCACAGGAACTCCAACGAGCCCCTGCCATTAGTGCACGGACCAGACTGATAAGTTGGACAAAACGCACATTGGAGGTTGAGGAGGAGATTTTTTCTTTCCAGGCCAGGCTAATTGTTGCTGATTGCTGGGCAGATTGGTGGATCGTTGGCTAATCAAGATGGCAGCAAATTGATTAAACTCTGGCCAGTCCTTTGAATGTGGGCCTGTTCCCTAATGACTTTATCATGAAAAGAAAAGAAAAAAAAAAATTCAGGAAAGAAACAGTTGAGAGATACGTTTCTTGTTGGCATACATGAATGTTTTGTGATAGCAGAGCATATAAATGACACATTTTTGAACACAAGAACATTTTAAAGGCAAATGACTGAAAAGGAAAACAAGGCTAAAATTCAAACAAATATTGAGTTAGCTGAATATTGTTATGATGCAAAAGCAATGTTTCACTAAAAAAAACTTTAGTATCCTAGTTTACATAGATCAGTATTTAAGTGTTATAAACTAGGATTCAAATAAACTGTTCCAAGGAAATTAGACATCCTTTATTAGGTCCTAACTATTTAGATGTAATCCTACCTAATCTTAGCTTGCAGTACCAAATGCCACAGTATGGTGTAAATAAAATGCCAATCTCTTTTCCAGGGCACGTAAACTCTCTCCTCAATTAAAGCCGTCGGGAGAAAAGGTTTTGTAAAACCAGCCAGGTTTGGAAGAGAGCATATCCTTCTAATCTTTCTGTAATGAATAGAAGTCGACAGGGCTCACTCTCAAGTCTGATAATGAGTTCCATAATGGGTGTCTCTGTGTTGAAATTATGGCCTCACATGCTGCAAGACTGCTGCCACGTGGAAACAGAAATGCATACATTCCATAACGGCCAGTATTTGCCTGCCACTGGTGGTCATTGGGGAGAAGAGAATGAATAATGGTTACCACTGCGAAGAATTCATGCTCTCATGCCACTGAGTATATACAGTATGTGTGAACTATTCTGCTAAATCTGATGCAAGAAGTTAAGTGATCTGGTATTTGTGCTCCCTTCATGTGTCAACAGGTGGTCAAAATATTAGAGCAGTGTATTGCCGCCACTATAAGAAAACAAAATCTGCTCAGTTTCTCATAATGAGGAAATGTTCTCGTTATACAAGGCAACATTTTTCCTCACAATTACAACAATTTACGCTGTTATGTATAGCGACATTTCTCATCATTAAACTTGCAATACAAGGAGTACCTGCACACTGAAATCATCTCCTTTTACTTTCATTGGCGACGTTTTGGCCTACTACAGGCAAATTCTTATGGGAAGGAAATGAGGGATGTACTGGATATAGCTAAACAATAAGTGACATCAAAATCATTCAATTTCAATTCAGTTGTATTTATATAGCAGCATATCATAACTAAGTTATCAGACATCATATAGCTCACATTCACAATGCCTTATGTTTGAGCGTAATGCGCTACTTGGAGAACAGTGAAAACGCCTTTCATGTTTCAGTATCATGGACTAGAGGGTGGCGGACACCCGGCAAACATTTGGGTTTGGCCACGTGATACTTGTCATGGTGCTTCCTGTTCCCGTGACAACAGGGTTAGAATGCAACACACAGTAACTATTCATGTTGCCTGGATGGAGGACATCAAACAAAATGTGTCTTCGGGGAAGTTTAAAACAACTACTGAAAACCATCCAGGGACAACTTCACCAGACAGTTGTGCAGGAATGTGGTTGTGGTAAAATAAACACAGCTGAAGACATCTGTGTGGTTCTTACCGATCACCTGCAGCGGGTTACCACTTGTAAGTGAATCCAGCATAGAAACGGCAGGGAAGCTACAACTTCCTCACACGGTATTGAGGCATTTTGATTTGCTTCAGCTTACATTAACTGTGCCGGGTTTGGATCGGGCTTGGCTACTACTCCCTCGGGCTGGACAGAAATATGCTCCGAGCCGCACTCTACCATGGACAGAGAGCAGACTCCACCTTATCAGTCATTTGTTTAAACTTCACAGAAAATAAGGACTGAATAGGATTACATGCTAATTTCTAGTAGCCAATCAAAGAGCACAGCAAAATATATGTAGTGTTAGCTGCCTGGCTAGGCTGTGGAGGAGACACTGGCAATACAAGTGAAATTAGTTTATTCTTTTTATATTCCAAGGCATACCTTGCCACACATCATTGACGCCAATGAATGAGAAGGCACCCAATTGTTAATCTTATGTTGGATATATGTACACTTCTCCACCCACAAAAAAAACATAAATCTAAATGTGAACACAATGTTAGAAGATTTAAAATAAAAACATCAAGTGCCAAAGTACAATGTGTCTTCTAAAAAGACGCCCGGCCAGAGAAAGCTGGATGTACTAAAAGCATATTACTCATTCAGTTCTTACAGTTTTTTTTTTTGATCCGATCAAAAGCCCAGCCTTTGATGAAACAAAACAAAAGCACTTTTCGTTAAGGCTTGTAGCACACAGCTACTTGTATAAGCAATCAAGATGGGGTTTTACATGCCCCGACTTACTTAGGTTTTCAACACATGCTGGATGCTTTTTGACCAAATCCAAATATATCTGAAAACCCCACTAGAGATACATTTCACATTAAGAACCGTTACGTCCCCCATACGAAACTGTCCCTGCATAAAAAAGATACATTTTTCAGTTAATTCATGCTCCCTCTGTGCCACGTCACCTACTATAGCTGAAAAAGATGCTAAATGCCCCTTTATGTGTGGCAGTACTTCCTGGCTGTCCTGCTGGGGTGTCATCAGCAGAGTGTGTAAAGGCAGCTGTGGGGAAGCAGAGGTGAGCAGCAGAAGTCATAAATTCCCTTCAGCTCACTTGTTGTTTGCTTAGAGACACTTCTTCAAAGAGAACCCCCATCTTCTAATGAACTTGTTGCCTTCACTAACACGGTCTGGTTTGTCCAGCTGTTTAACTTGTTAAAGTTAAAGTGTTTCTCTTGTATTCTTGTGAACTGTTCAAATGATGATGAATGAGATGGCGACGCAGTGGACTCGTACAGTATGAATTCCTGGAACAAACCTAATCCCTACAAAATAATGTGCATCTTTTTTACATTTTCTATCTCATCTAATTCATTTCCTATGGAGCTTTGCTCAAATGAAACCTTCACTTGCCTCTGGCTGAGGGAATAATGTGGAGTGGCGAGTGTTTATTACTGAGGACGGCAACTGTAACAGGGAATCACCAGAACTTTCAAAACACAATATTCGGCAGCATTCACCGTTACTTTGTCAATTATAGCCAATTTAATACAAAGAAAATCTATATTTTGTTATTAATATGTGCATGTTCTCTAGGCTAAATAAATTCATTTGAGTAAGGAATTGAAAAAGGAAGAAGGAATAGCATAGAGGCAAACAGGAGAATCTACAAAGCTCTCAAAAATGGATCATAAGATACCAAATTATATCGTGTCAATTAAATTTTTGTAATTATACTTACATTAACTGATTTTTTTTGGTCACTTAGTGCAACAAGCTGTAAACACAACTGACATGTTATCACCTCATAAAGTTGATGTTGGGTTTCTGGTCAACTGATTTGATTTAATTTAGTAGATTCTATTCTGTCATAAAGGACATACACATAACACTTTTCCATATACTCACAAGAAAGACCACTTGTGTCCTGGACAATAAAAATAAATAAATAAAATGAAATAAATTAAACAAGTTATGAATAGCATGACACACATACAAGGTGTTACTGTCACCTGCCAAATAAAGTCCAATATTCACACTCCTTTTAGCGCCGTTTTGGACCTTCTGCAGGAAATAAATCCAACTAGTTTGCCAACATAGTCTGTGTGTACAGGTACACTGGGTTTATCAAAGCTTTTCTAACTGAAAACAGCTGTGTGCTGCTGCTGGAAACAACACTGACAAAGTGCTATGACAGTGAGCCAAAGTTGACCGAAAAGATGCTGAACGCTCTGTAGAGTTGAAGGGAACTGCAGAGATGGGGGATAATTCTCTGTGGGGTCATCACTAGCTTTCAGATTTTCATTTCATTGTGTGGGCATAGATGGACTCCTTAACTTGGATGCAAGCATCAACTTTGAGAAGATACAAAGGGTCTATTATCTTTCTTGCTGACCTGAACACCTTCCTGTAGGGCAAAGGATTTCTGTTACTGAAAGACGGATGCGGAAGTGGAGAGAGAGCGGTGACCCTCTGAAAATTAGATTTATAACAACCACTCTGTTGTCTTTTATAGCTGCAGTCCCTCTATAGTCAACAATTGTGGTGATTTTTGCAGATTTTACCCCTCAATTTCACAATGAAGCCATACAGAGCTGCTGACCAAATAAATTCAATAAAGCATCGAGCTGAGATTTGCCTCGGATGAATTTAAATCCAACTTTTTTCCATTTGGGAAGGGCTGTCAGAGATACAATCACGTCAGAGACCGGGGACAGCAAACTGTTTATTCTTTAGTTTTCTCCAAGGCACTAAGAAAATGCCAACAAGGTTTCCATTGTGAAAGAACAGACGTCCTTTGTGTGCCCTGCCACTGAGTTCTGTGTTTCTATAGCCCTGTGCTCTCCACCCTCTAAATCATATAATATTCCTGAATTAAAATGACATGCGCTGGATAGGGTTTCTCTTCTCTCAGACGTTTCTGTCAGAGCGTCTTAAAAGTTTTGTCTTTGCCTAGAAATCTGAGCCCTGCTCCACAGGCAGCTCAACACACTGACTGAAGACAATGGCTTTCAGTTATTTATTGGTGTGAAGAGGTCTGGTGTAAAAAAAACAGAAAAAAGTCTGATGGAAGAGGAACCGTTGCATTTGATATAATTTTGGTGCCATCAGCATCCAATGTGGATTTAAACAGTCAACAAAATTAACAAGACTGATTCTACATCAGATTTTATGGCAACCAATCCAATAATTGTCCAGATATTTCAGTTGATAAACAGCCACACATTACCATCCTGTGAGGCATGGCACTAGCATGGCTAAAAATAATAAGAATGAATGTCTCCATATTTTTGGGAAACGCTTGTGCACATGCAAGTGCGTGCCTCTGGGTATGACCTGCCTACAATTGCTTTGCATTAATATCTTTGCAGAAAAACTATACTTTTTTACTTTCTCCCTCCTCCATCCTCCCAGCAGCTCTCCCTTCATTCCCTCCTCTCTTACTGGTTGTCGGAGACAAGTCTGTGGTTCTGTGGGATCCTCCCATGTAAACAGGCATGTTTTACCATCAGCAGACTGCCAAAACCCCTCAGTTTGTCACTTCCCAAAGTCAGTTAGTGTTTTGCGGCTTGCAAGGTGCTAGCAAAAGGTACTTCAAGGGGAAACCTCAGGCAAAGGGAGGCCAGAGATGGAAGAGATGTGGTCGTGGCTTGCACTGTTTTGTAGGTGTGCTGGAAGTACAAGCCACCACACTGCCTCCAACAGAAACCAATATAACCTTCATCTGTTTACACTTCAGACTATGTTTTAGCTTGGCAGATGTTACTTCTTAGCGAATTAGACCACCAGGTCGTTATCTTACTCGCAGTGCAGCTAAACTGTGTAACTGATGGTCACTGTCAGGTTCTAAACATCCAGAAGCTGGCATCTGTCTGGTCTGTACCACAAACCCACCATTCATTAGCTGCAGATGGCCGTGCAAGCTTAATATGCAAAGTGCAGAAGTTGAACACAGTCACTTCATATGGTGTAGCTCAAAAGGTCACAGTGGCTAAAGTTAACAAAGTTGTCAGAAAATCCCACAATATCAATTTCATACTACACATGGATTTATTATTTCAAAACACATTTGCTTTTCAAATGTTATCTGTGAATATTCACTTCAGTTAACATTATTCACTAATACTGTTGTGTTGATGATGACAATTGATGATTGTTGGGACAAATCATCCATGAGGTCACATAAATAAAACTCTTAGATGAGCACCCATTGTATGTCTGTATGCATATTTACTTGTCTGTACTCTGCACAACAAACTGTATAGTTGGCAGCAGTTTAAGTGGGAGAAATTATGAGGAATCAACATTTTACTATTAATAATGTAAAAACATAGGTTAAAAAAAGAAATGCTGACTTTACTATAATTAAGGATACCCAAACACCACTCATGCATCATCTAGATGCATTTTTTGACATTGTACCTAGAGATGAGGTTCGATAGCATTATCAAATTCACATCCAGTACCCATCCATTTATTCGATCCAAATCCTATTGAAATCCCTCATCGAATCACTTTAACATTTGCAGCCTGATTAATGTTCACAACTCGTGCCTACAGCAGGAAAATGAGATGAGCAGCATTATATATGACATGTGGGGACGGAAGAGTGAGCGGAGAGAAGAGATTTGTTTGCGTCGGAGCTTAACAAATCTGGCCGTTTTGCTGACCGGGAACCGGATCCAAAATTAAACTGGCTAGTGGAATCCATCCCGAATTGCACCGGGTACATCCGAGTAACAGAAAATACAAAGGGTAATCTAAGCCAAACAAACACAATCTGCACTGACTGTACATTGTTAAACCATGTTGTGTTATGAGGGCTGCTACATATAAGTTGTTACAGTCCCCCGACAAATCAACCAGTACATTTTTTCCTGTGCGATCCTGTCCAGTTGCTGTCGAGACCCAGATGGATGGATACACTTGCTGTTAAGGGGATCATATCTGTGATCATTACATTACAGAACTGACTCTCCAACCACCAGGCTTCTTTGCCAGATTTTGAAATGCAGAGTATGTTCATCATATTATGATATATTGGTGCACAGCGAGAGATTTCAGAAGTCCTTGTTGGACAGCTTAGTGACTCAAGTGTCAGTGGGTTTTGTGGGTGTCGGTTCAGAGTCAGTACAGAACCAAAAGCTCATATGAAAACACTTTTAGATGGGATTCAGTTGACGAAGACACGCAGTTGCCTTTGTCATTTGTGCATGTGTGCACAGTTGCAGATGTGCACAACAGCTGCCCCCACACAACACACACACCCTCGCCCACACACTTCTCCCATTACTTGTCTGTTGTCTTTCCACAGCTCATGTTCGCCAGATGCACCAAGAAACAGAGAGAGCAGATAAAGATGTGTGCGTGTCTGATGATTCACGCCTGCAAGGTGGAGGACTAGCGGGGTCAAGGGGACTGCAAGTAGGGGAGGAAAAGGGAGGGGGGAGGAAGAAAGAAGGGGGAGTGCAAACCTCCATTGACCAAGCGGAAGAAAACACATGCTGGCCTCCCGCTGATATCTGTGTTAGCAATGAGGCTGGCCTGGACAGGTCTCATTTTCTGCCCCCCCTTCTTCTTCACTCCCATCTCTTCACACTCTCACACACCATCTGCTCTCTGCGCATTTCCTCCGCTTTCTTCCCCGCATTCCCTTTTTGTAAGCTCCAAAGTGTTGCAACCACTCGGCCTTTCTACCTTCTCTCTCTCACGCAGTTTGGGCTGCAACCTTAGCTGTCCGATAATTTGACTTGGAGCTGAAACGACTGTTCGATGAACGGGCAACTATTGCAAATATTTAAGCAAAAATGCATAACATTACCACATTGCAGCTTCTCTAGTGTGAGGATTTGCTGCTTTTTATTGTCTTAGGTTATAGTTACATGCATATTTTTGGGGTTTGGACTTGAACTAAACAAACAATCAGACATCAGCTCAGGTTTAAGGAACATTAAGGCATTTTTCACTAATTCCTGACATTTTATGGCCCACATAATGAATTAAAACGTTGTTAGCTGCAGCTCTGAATTCAATATGATCATTTATCAACTTTCAGTGGAATAATAATGATTATATCATGTTATTGTGTTTTGCAAAATGACTCTTACTATAACTAAAGCAAATTTGGATCAAAAACTAACCAAATTAATTATGGAAGTTATTTGTTTTACAAGCAAAACATTTGGTCGGGTGTAATGCATAACAGGGGGAGACAAGCCATTCAACAACAATTTTATCAGTTTGAGCTGAAATGATCGATTAGTCAATTGACAGAAAATTAATTTGATGATTTGTATTTTGATATTGGATTATTTGTCATTTTCAAGCAAAAATGCCAACAATGGTTTTAATGCACCAATTCACCAAAGCAAATTCCTTGTATGTGAAAACGTACTTGGCAATAAATCTGATTCTGAGTCATCTTCTCAAATATGAAGATTTGATGGTTCTCTTTGTCTCCTTTGATATTAAATAAATATGTTGGGTTCTGGGAAAATGTGAGGGGCATTATTTACTAATTTCTGTCATTTTATAGACCAAATGATCAATAATCTGATTAACTGATATGGAAAATAATTAGTTGCAGCCCTAATCAGGTTACATGTGATTTTGCTTATTTTTGCCCTGTTATGATATTACCTGTACACATTGATATTGGAAAAATTGACAATTTACTGCATATCTACCAAACCTTTTCTTGAGTCATGTGTCTCACTACCTTGTAACTGTACCTGAAAATGTGTCTCACTTTGCTTCCCTTCCACATAACCTTTCACAGGGCACAAGGTCAAACCAGAACACAGAAAAAGCCCAGGAGCCTCCTGGAGATATCTGTAGAATGCCGAACATGGCCGACAAATGAAGACACAGCTGCGGCCTTCTGAGAGCTCCAAGTCTCTCAGGAACGTGGAGTTATGAGGCCGCTCACACACACGACTCTGTTTGCTTAGTCTCTGACATGGAAAGACAACCAACACAAGCGATGGGAAGAGAGACAGAGAGGGAGAGAAATGAGGAAAGGGAGGAGAGGCGAGAGTGGGTGGGAGAAAGACTGATGATAAAGTAGAGAACAAAGATAGCACAAAGACAGATCGAATGAAGAAAGAGCAAAACCAGAAAGATATTGGAAGGATGTTGCCGTTACTGGAATGCTGAAACACCCTGCAGGCCCCCCAACACATGATCAGCCTGGTCCGCTTTAACAACAAGTGGAAGTCAGACCGTACACGTGTCCCTTTAGAGAAACATTAACAAATACATACATCATCTGCTTTTATTCAATTTAAAATGTGGCCATATGGGTGTTTGGGCTTTTTTCTTGTAATTGGAAACAGGATAATTTGATTTGTTAAAACACAGTTCTCTTTTGAGAATTACCTTTTTCCCCACGAACTTTGAGAAAATGCTTGTTTGAAACCGTGAACATTTCTTCACAGAATGATAGCGTAGATTCTCGAATTAGACCAATCTCTTCTGTGTTTTACAGCTCAAACTTTTAGTTTCAGTGGCCAGTTAGTCTTTCTTGAGATGTCAGACCTCATGCTGCAGCCTCTTTTAGATATCATTTTATGTTTTTCCAATGGGTGTGACTCACTTGGATACAAAATGGCACAAAAATGTGTTCCCATCCTCACATTTTATTATAGATTTTAAAGATACTGTACTGTTCTGTTGTTTAGCGAGATTCCAAGCCTGGTTTCTGTGAGAACTGTGAAAGTCAAGCAGTAGTTTGCCTGTTTTACTTCACTGAAAATCACATATACTTAATATGTCAACATTGCTGGTCACCTTTCACCTATGCTGTAATATTTTAGGCATCTTTTTTCCAAAACAACAGCTCGTACAACTGCATCAAGGAGCTGAGATAAAGTCACATCGACAACAAATGCACACATGTTGAGCTCCAATTACCTCTCATGGGGACTCAACTAACAATTATTTTCATCAATTACTTGGTTTATGAGATGTCACAAACTAGTGAAAAGAAAATACATTTCCCACAGTCCAGGGTGATGTCTGACTGAAGATACTCAGTTTCCTATCGTATATCACAAAAAGCAGTAAATCCACACATTTGAGAAGCTGGAACAAGCAAATTTTTGGCAAAACATTCATCCATTAATTTTCCATCGGTCAACTAAGCAATAATGTTTGCAGCTCTGCACTCAAATATGTTGATTTTCATATTGTAAAGACATGAATGACTTCCTGGAAGCCATAAAAATAATTTACACACACACACAGTTGAAACAGCTGGCCAAGCTAAACCTGCATCAATGAAGGCAACAAGTTCATTTGAAGACAGGGGTTCCCTTTGAAGTCGTGTCACTTGGTCAGTGAGCCAACACTATTGTGAGCTGAGGAAGATTTACGACCTCTCCAGCTCACCTCTGCTTTCCCACAGCTGCTCTAACACCGTCTGCTGGTGACAGCCTAGCCAGACAACTGATAGAGGCTCACATAAATGCCTGGAATACCACTTTGCTACTCAGATGTGCACTTTTTAAAATTTAGTACGTGTGATGCATCATACAATCACTAAAAAGAATGCATACAAGTAGTGATTCAAGCTTTATTTGGCTAGTATATACGTAGCTATAGATAGTAAAAGTAGCTTCTTTGTTTCTTTTTTCTAATGCAGGTGTATTTTGAATATAAAGTCTTATTTTAAATTCTCATCCTGTTGAGAAGCTGCTATCTATGACCAAATGGTAGAGAGACTTGAGATTTAGATTCAGGGTGAGGCAGTCACAGCCCACACAGCCAGTGAGCTGGCACCCCCTGCCGGCCATGAGCAGGTACTCAACGTTGGCCGCCAGAAATGTGTTTCTGGTAGGGCTGGAGATATAACATATATGCACACACAGTATATATTACCTATAATCTACTGTATATCTAAACAAATAATTGTCTTACCCTGATGATTATAAATGTAACAATATATTTTGCTTTACACATCAATGCATGTGGTTTCTCTCTTTATTTACAGTATGACTAGTTAAAGCTACCTAGCTGTTGGCTGATTGGTTGGTTGAACTTTTAATTACTAGATTAAAAGAAATATAATTGCCAACTATTTTGATCAAATCCTTGTTTAAACCATTTTTCAAGCAGAAATGCCAAACATTCTGTGGTTCCTGCTTCGCAAATTTAAGAACTATCTGCTTTTCTTTGTTTTAAGTGATATAAATTGAATATATTTGGATTTATTGACTATTGTTTGAACAAAATAGGCAATGTGACGAGGTCACCTCGAGCTCTGAGAAATTGTGATGAACATTTTTCACAATATTCTGACAAAGTAAACGATTGGTAGATTAATAGATAATGATAAGCATGAGAAACACCAGCCAGGGAGAGGACTCACAAGCACGAGACGAACAGATGAGAGAAACCAGTCTTTATTCTGACAACAGAACTTGAACAGAAACGATGCGCAGGGGAATAGCCAGGAAACAGAAACAGTGTCGATCACGGGAAGGCAGGAGAAAGTCCGTAACATGAAACAACAGGTCTACTGGTGTCTGAGAAACACAACGAACTGACAGGGGAGCAAGGGTGGGGACATGCTTACGAGCACGGGGCCAATGAGGTGACTAGAGACAGGTGTTGCTGATGGGACGGGGAGTCAGGGCAGTCGGTGACACGGGGCCTGACGGATAATGAAAATAACTGCCCTAGAAATGTGACAAACTGTGTAGGGCTGCAGCTAAAGATTTCCCCAAGTCAAAGATAACATCTTTAAATCTCTTGTTTTGTATGAGCAACAGTCCAAAACCCAAATGTATATTCACTTCACAGTCGTGGAGGACTGAAGAAACCAGCAAATGTTTACATTTGAGAAGCTGGAACCAAAGCATTTTGGATATTCTTAAAAAACATAAATACAACTCAAAACTATATTAATGAGTTGTGAAATTTGTCTAATTTGCTGTTCATCAACAAATCACGTAAAATACACTCATGCTGACATGATGCACATTAACATGTATGGCCATGAACATATTGCTTATTGCAAGCTGTGCTCACTGACAGCAAAACACAATCTGCTGCTGTACCACACACCCACAAATACATTCAAATGTCAAACAGCACAGACAGCTGCAAATGTTAGCAGCTGGGCTGATTAATGATTCTTCCACTCTGCAGCTACACCACCTACCCAGGCTTTAAGGACCTTTAGAGCTTCACCATTATTTCTGTAGTAAAAAACAAAAATCCATTCTCACTGCATTTGGTTTAAATTATTTCACCACCACCACCATTAGACAGCTCTAATGTGTCTCCTCCTTCTTGGCTCCCTGATGGTAGAATAACTGTCCCACTGTGATCAGGACAGCAGTTGCTACCTTCCTAAAAAGTCATCTTCAACTATTACCTCATGTCACCTTGAAACCATCAGATCCCCTTCTCAGCTTTTCACTCAAATATTTCCATTAAATTCCCCCTTCACAGCTCTTAAAATATATATTATGAGGTCATGGGAATATTATAAAAGAAATATTGCCTTGGCAATGATTGAGAAAATGTACCTGCCACACAACATGAGTCACCCTCTTGGTCATAAGGGTTTGTCTTTCAGTCGAGTTCAACTGTAGCATGAGGTTGGACATATCAAGTTTTTATAGAACATCTCCTTTCAACATTAAGTCCTACACCAATCAGCCATAACCAACCAACCATCCATCCATCAATACACATCTCAGTAGGTGGGATATATTAGGCAGCAAGTGAACATTTTGTCCTCAGAGTTGATGTGTTGAAGCAGGTAAAATGTGCAAGCATAAGGATGTGAGTGACTTTGACAAAGGGCCAAACTATGATGGTTAATTCAATTATGTTTTAGCATTGAGGTAAAAGTGAGCGATAATGTTGAATTGGACTATACTGTATTATTCTAACATTCTGCCCATCTCATGTACAGTGACAAGAAAAGTAACTGATCACACAAACATTTTGAGTTTGCTATTCAGAAGAAGCATCTGCTGACGTGAACCTTGTCTCGCAAAAAAGGAGATCTCAGAAGACCTACAATCAAGAATTGTTGATTTACATAAAGCTGGAAGGGGTTACAAAGTAATCTCCAAGGGTTTAGATATTCATCAGTCTACAGGTAGACGAATTGTCTACAAATGGATACGATTTAGTACTGTGGCTACTCTCCCTAGATGACACCAAAGGAACAACACAGAATGCTCAATGAGGTTAACCCAATAGAGATGCTCGGGAATGACCTCAAGAGAGCACGTTCATAACATACATTCTAAGAATATAGCAGAGCTGAAGCAGTTCAGTGAGCAAGAATGGTCCAAAATTCTACCTGAACGTTGTGCAGGTCTGATCCGGTGCTACCAGAAGCGCTTGTTTGAGGTTATTGCCGCCAAAGGAGGTTTGACCAGTTATTAAATCCAAGGGTTCACTTACTTTTTCCACCAGCTCTGCAAATGTTTAATGTGTGTGTTCAATAAAGACATGAAAGATTATAATTGTGTTATTAGCTTAAGCACATTGTGTGCGTCTATGCTTGTGACTTAGATGAAGATCAGATTTTATGACCAATTAATGCAGAAAACTAGGAAATTCCAAAGGGGTCACTGACATTTTCTTGCCACTATATATTAATGGAAGGACAGAAAGTTTCAAACATCTCTGAAAATAATGTAGTCCATTCACCATTAACTATGAAATCAGTACATATTTACATACTTCTGACAATGTCACCAAAAACTGAGCATTATGTGCTTCATAAAGACAGATGTTATGGTAGATGATTTCTATTGAATTACATTAATTAGGTACATCTGTACAATCTACAGTGGCAGAGTAAGGCCTGTTGTGTAGAGTTAGGATTTCTATTTCCCAATCCTAACTCTACACAACAGGCCTTAGTCAGATCATGTAGGGTCGTTATATTGTGGCTGAAATGTTGCCCAAGATACTCCCTCAAATGAAAGGACGTGCATGTATATGGTGCTCGTTAGAATGAAACCTCTCTCTTTGGCACAGTTTAAATACAAAGGCAGTTCAGAATATTAAACAGCCGACATTGTATGATCAATAGTTTCAGGGTTCATGAGTCATCAAACCTCCTTCCAACACACACTTTCTCCAGATTCATGTGCTTTTTAGACACGAATATGACATCTACAAAAATCCCACATCCTGTGAAAATTAGAGCTACGATTTTAAAAACATGCAAAACTTCTTACACCAAAACTCAAACAAACAAAGCCAAAAGCACAACTGGGGTCTCAAAATTGCTACATTTGTAACCATGAAATTACAAGGTAACATTATAGTTTGTACAGCTATAAAAACATAATTATGCAGTGTGGCTTTATGAATACTGTGGTTTTCAAAATTAGGTCTCTTAAAAAAAGCTAAATACCTTTCTGTTAATTTGTTCCCTTTTCCCAGGCCTTTGATTTGGCCACTGCGGTGACTCAAACGTTTATAAATCACCGGGTTAGCAACTGAGACACTTTCTGCGAGCACACAAGCGTGTCGGTCCAGAAAGAATATGGTTTTGATTTGCAGTGCGCGCCAACACTCCAGCCAATGCTAATCACGAGGGAAAGCTTGTAAAAATCGTGATGGATTTCGCAGATGTGATTTTTGAGCTTGAGGTTTCATCACAAATCCATTTAAGCTTTTATGTAATTTGGTTAAATATACAGAATCCTTTTTATGCATCCATTTTAGACCCACTAGCCTTGTTGGAAAGTTTGATACGGAAAGGGAAATTCCCATTCAGATTTATGTCTTTTATGAAACTTAAAGTGTGTGTCTGTGTGTGTGTGACTGTGTGTGAAAGAGAAAGAATAGAGGGTGACGCTGACTGACACGAGTTGACAGAAGATAAAGCCAGACAATGTCTGAGTTTCAGCACTGTGGTGTTTGGTATAAGGTGGACTGTTGGCAGTATGAGAGAACAGCTCGCCTTCCAATCCTGACTGCTGTTCAGTCCAATTTTGACAGTGTTAACGAGAAAAAATGATTTGCTGAAAAACAAAATGTCAGGCAGACAATATAGGCAGTGGCAGGCTGCTCCACCCTGCGGGGCTTAATGAGGAAGACGAAGAGACTGATGTTAAGGAGACCAAGGAGTCTAATCCAGGAGTCCACAGATTTGATAGATTTTTGCGATTACTTTCACACCGCAAACCTAAAGAGCAATGTCAGTTTGTAGCTCATCTCAATATTTTAAATTTATAAAGTTTCACTCATTTTTCAGTATTGGTTTCACTTGTTTCAAACACATCCCAGTTACTGAAAACGCCACTGAGTTTCGCATGTCATAAGGATTGAGATAATAATAAGTAGCCTACTTCACACACACACACACCAAATTAATTTATAGAGTTCATTAAAAGTTAAGTATTCCCTTAATAGTTTGTCAAAATAAGGCAATTCATTGTGAAAACCACTGAATAAAACACTGAATAGTGATTTGTGGAATCTTAAAATGCAAAAAACAAAAAATTAAAAACTTTACTTTCTCAGAATGGAGAGGAAATACATCATCTTTAGCATGAATTGACTAACTGAAAACAAGAAACTATAGCAGCGCCTTGGTTTATAAATCAGCTGTGAAAGTCTTTGTTTTGGTTAAACCCTCTCATATACTGTACTGTGGTGATTTTCAAAGTATCATTGCAGGTTTGTAGAGACAAAACCTCCATTTCTCCATTAAAAACATCCCTCCATCCTCAAAGAGCAAATGCTTAAACATGTCTGACTGCACCCATGGGTGATTCCAATCCCCAGTGACGGTGGGGGGGGGGCGGTGGTAGCCTCAGCCAACATTGTGGAACAATCCTTCTGTTCCTGCATGGTCCCGTCACAGCCATAATTAAAATAAAAAGTGATCGTTTTTTCCACCACACAGTCACGTCTTTCAAGATTTGTTTGAGACATAAATGTAAAAAAAAAAAAATTTTTTTAAATCAGGAGTCTCAGCCTATCACAGTCAGCTGTTGCCATTTCTTATCGGCCCTTAAGGAACCACTGCAAATATGGCTGCAGACGGGAAACCCAAACAGATTAATTCACCAGGAGTTCATGACGTTGATACAGAATATGTGCCCAGGTGTTATTTGTGGTCCGTAGGCTCTGACCTCACAGCAGATGATAAAAGATAATGCAATGCAAATTAAATTATACCTTAGCAGAAGTAGCAGTAGTGTTACATCAGAGCAGTGCGGCAGCAGCAATGCAGAGTGAAAACATAAAATGCATTTAAGGTGAATTCAAAGCAGAAGGCCAAAATACATGCAGCAAATAAGCATCAACATGTGCGTTCAAACTCGAATGAATTCATGGCATGTAGCAGTCAATGTCCTGTAATTTATAGTCTTGTAGCATGGTAAGCAGCAGATGGCCATCAGTACATGAATATGGAGAGGAGTGTGGCTGCATATAGCGGCAGCATAAACCATAGCTTTACAGTGCGTGATAAACCCATGTTTCATTTCCTTTGAAGCCAATATTACAGGGAAATGTGAATGGATTGTGTGCAATAACAAATCTCATTCAAATTAATAAAAACAAAATTGGAGACTGAAAATACTCAATACCCAGGGTCGCTGTGAGAGAATGGGTAAATTATGCCCCAAAACCAAAACAAACTCAAACATCCATCTATTCTATTAACAGCTTATCCTATTCAGAGTTCCACTACACCGACCTGTGGATTCACCACTATAAATCAATGGCATGAAATCATTTAGTTGCCAAATAACAACTAAAACAATCTTAGTCACAAACATAAATAAGTACACTACCAATGAAAATGCAGCACACATAAAAAGAAATTAGCAGGCATCAGCAGCCTCATTTACAAATATCGTCATCAAGCCCAAAAAAAATTGACCGAACAGAACCAAGAAATGCGAACCCACAGTTTGTATATTAACACACAAGCAGCAACTTCTTACCTTGGAGAAGTAAAGCAGCTGATCTTTAGCACCTCCACAGGAAGGGAAGAGTGTGATCAAAGCTGTTGCAGGTGAGGATACTCCGGTGTTTGGGCTTGAAGTGCACCTGTGCGGCTGACCTGATTGCCAACAAAGTGAGAGTGAGAAACAAAGTGCGTTATTTCTGCACAAATCCTTCCATCGGAGTGTTGACAGGTTAACCTGCTAATTGAAATGTTACATGTGCAGAAGCACGACAGTGTGAGCATTTAGGAGCTCAACTAGCTCACCATGAAAAGGTGCGCTGGGTAGGCTATATGTTGCAGTGAATAGAGTTTATCATGTGTTATCAGTACTAGCTTGCATGCTGTGTTCCATTTCATGAGGCACAGCTGATGGTGTGCTGTATATTGTAATAAAAGCTGAATGTTCACCATCCTATGTTTATTTTGTCATTTCTGCCATTAAAAGTATAGATGAACCAGGGTACAAAAACCAATAATATTAATAAAATCATCAAGACTATAACAAAGTGTGTGGGTGTATTAAAAGCAACAAATCAGACATATAATTTAAATAAAGACACATATACATACACTTCTCTAAAAACTTAAAGGAACACTTTTTAAGCAGAGTATAGCATCAAGTCAATTCAATGTCTGGGATGCTGATCTGGTCAGTTAAGTAGCAGAGGGGGCTGTTAATCAGTTTCAGCTGCTTCTGTGTTAATGAAATTAACAACAGGTGCACTAGAAACAGACTTTATGAGGGTGGCCTGTGGTGGGCCCTGTGCTCACTGCCCACTTCCCTATTATCAATTATCAATTATTACTTTGTATATCCCATGAAACCACAACTACAGCTCTGGAAAAAATTAAGAGACCACTCCAAATTTTCCAAAGTTCATTTTAGTCAAACACATACCTATAAAAACCAGAGAACTGATCATTTTGCAGTGGTCTTCTAATTTTTTCCAGAGCTGTATATCCATGCACAAACACTGCATTTTGTATCAGACAGCAACCTCTGCACTGCAATAATATTTTGCAACGAGAGAGCCTTTGATTGTGGGTGTATACATAACAGAGAAGAGAAGGAAAGATGAAGAGATAAATAAAGCATGAGCGCATGTGCATGTGCACACGAATGAATGCTGAACTAAAATGTGTAGCTGTTTTCTGGCTATTCCTCTGAAGTTAAAAGATTGTGGAGCCAATGTCTCTGCAGTTGAAATGAGCCCCCTCAGGTGGTATGTTTCAACCATAAGGCAAAGCACACTTTCTAAGCTTTAATGACTGCCACTGTTACAAGTCTCAACCTTAACTACAACATCTGGGGCCTATTTCAAGAGCAAAATGTGCAAGTTAACTTGATAACTTAACTGTTCACGCAGCAGATTCAAAGCAGTGTCAGAAGGTTGACTTAATAATTTGGAGGACTGCTAATATGCAGGAGAAAACAAAAGTAAAACTACAGAATATGTATAAAAATAAGCATGTGTAGCCTATAAATATATAACTTTGATGGTACATAGTACATAAATGTCCAGATAGCAGAATGGGGTTATAATTGATTCAATACTGCTGGATGTTTTCTCTGTAACAACACAGATGAGTAGCATGAAGCATTTATAAAAAGGGAGATTATTTAACAGGTTAATGTCTAGCTTTACATATGGGACTTAAAGAGTCTCACAATTTAAGTGAGGTAAGAACAAATATGCTGCATGAAAGCATTAAAATACACTTGCCTAACGCCAAAACAAAAAATGTTCGGCCAATACAAGAAATGCACATCAGATACCAATGAAAATGCTGCACAGGGGTAGCTGACTGCAGCAACAAAGCAGAAATTGGCCGCCTAAACATGCACTCAAGAGATTGCACAGCCACCACACATGATCTAAATTAAATGGTGCAAATATATAAAGCACCACATGAGGGAAGAATGGGACCATGATTGATTCAATGCTGCAAGGGTTTTCTGTAACAGAATCTGTAGAAACCATTTCCACAACGTTTGTAAGTTCATCACTTTCCAGCCAGTGTTTATTTGTCTGTACCAGACCTATGTGTGGTTCAGGGGCCTGTATCATGACACAAGTGCAAGGGGGTCAGACAGCCACTTCAACAGCAGTGCGTTCTGAAAAGCCAAGGCCAAAACCTCAAAGACTATCTTAAAAGCCAAAAGTCATTGTAGTAGTGCTTAGAAAAAGGGAGGTCTATGGTATGATAAAAAAAATCTCATTTAGTACATGATTCACAAGTATTACACTTAATATTCTCCTGTCAAGGGTGTTTATTATTCATCCACAAACCTACATATCAGAGATAACTTTACCAAAATCGAAAGACGGCAGGTCTTATCTGCCCAAGCCGAATCTAACAAGTGCCGCGCAATAGCAGCAACTTCAAGAAAGACATGTGACCCCGAAATTCATGTCTGTCTATCAACTGCATGAAATGTAAATTGCAAACAACAACCACGCCATTTAAGGGAAAAAGTTCATTAAAATTTATTAAAGACTTAAGTAAAACATTCACAATACATTCATTTAGTGTGTTTTAGCGAACTGTAAACTGCCTCCACATTTAAAAACAAACTTGAAACCAAGAAGTCAAGGCATTAAAGCATTTAAACAACAGACATTGTTTCTTTTCCTCATTTGCCTATTACAATCAATAAGATGAAATCTGATTAAAACAAGTATACACTGGATAAACATAGTTTTAATTACGTCAACAAAACTGTCATGAAACTTTGCAAGATGCAAAGCTGTAGGATTAAAACTGATTTTGTGGTCCCAGTAGATCAGCTTCAAATTCTGTATCAGCATCAGCTCTAGATGCTTCATGAAAATCGAAACCCTCCTCGTTCAAAAATACTTTACTCCACGGATTGATAAATAGCTACAGAAAATGAGATACAAATTAATTTACAATCAAGGCCATGAAGAACAAAACAACTAACAGTGAAAACTTAAAGGGGGAACTCCACCTCCCCCTGTAAGCTTTCACGTTTAGTTGTTTGTTTTGTATATTACACATTAAAGTCTGTTTACAGGTCTTGGGAAGTACAACTACATATAATGTGAAAAAGGTTGCATAAAGCCTTTTGCGGCCCCAGAGGGAGCTGTGCAAAATCAGATCAATTGTCTCACACTTGAGGCAGCAGTTAGAATTAAAGCAACAGTGCTCCAACCTAAATGACAGAATAGGTTGCTTACCAATGACTCCCAAAATTACACATCATGGTAACAATAATAAACACATGGTTAACGTGAAACGGTCGCAGATTGGTTAGGTTTAGGAAAAGATCATGGTTTGGGTTAAAATAACTACGTTAGTTGCATAAGTCAATGTTGACGTTTGGCTTCACAACGGACACGAACAGCGGTCTCCTGGTTGAAAGTCCTGTGTCGTCAACTACGTCTTCTATATAGGTCGATGCCCTTATCAAGAAACATGAATATGGGTCTTAATTAGCTGCTTGCACATACAACCTATAGTCGTATTTTTGGGGAGGACAGTGTTGATTAAAGTTTGACCATTTAAAAAAAATCTGGGGGTTTAGAGTTAGGAAGAAGTGAGCTTGCCAGACATCTGTAGCCTGCTCCTCATCCCTGCGTAAAGCTAGCGGCTCGAGGCTATATTATTAGCCGCCACTAGCACATCTTAATCGCTGACCGAACGGTCTGTGGTTGTGTTGCATTGTGGGTACTGTAAGCACCAGATGTTGACAAGGAAGAAGAATACAAAAGACAACATCTCTGGCTCTGCTGCAGCAATTTTGATTTTTTTTTTTTTTTACTGTCCACCAAGTCTGGCAATGTTAAATCAGTGGAGTACTCTTTTAAAATAAAGTGTTAAAATACCAGTAGTAGTGCATTTACTTTTATCATAAGTATTGTGTATCAAATGCAGGCATGTTTTTAAGCAGAGGCGCTTCATTCTTTGCTTGTGTGGACACGCATGTGTTTGTTGAGTTTTAACCAGCTAGAGAACTGGTCTCCACAAGTACAGCATTTGTAAGGTTTCTCCCCAGTATGTGTCCTCGTGTGTCCTTTTAGGTCTGTTCTATGACCAAACACCTTTTCACACACAGTGCACTTGTATGGCTTTTCACCTGTGTGTGTTCTGGTGTGCCTTTTCAAAGTTGTTGTGGTCGCAAATCTTTTCTTGCAAAAAGAACACTTATAGGGCTTCTCCCCCGAATGCACTCGCAAATGATTTTTGAAAGACGACGAATCTGAAAACTCCTTCCCGCAGTCGCTGCAGGCGTAAGGCTTCTCACCTGTGTGAATTCTCAGGTGCTTCTTCATATTCACACATGAGCTGAAGCTTTTATCACAGATGTCGCATTTGTACGGCTTTTCTCCGGTGTGAACCCTAAGATGCAGGTCGAGATTGTAACGCCGGTTGAATCCGTTTCCGCAAACCTTGCATTTGAAAGGCTTCTCAGTGGAGTGAATTACCAAGTGTTTATTCAAATCCCAACTCTCCCTGAACATTTTCCCACATGTGTCACATTTGTAAGTCTTTTCAACCGTGTGGGATTTCATATGAAATTTGTAGTTTTTGAAATTAGTCATCACTTTACCACATCTGTCACACTTGTAAGGGTCATCATCATCATCCTGGATACTTCCACCTGATGTGCTCCCATCTTTCTTATTTGGTGGCAGGTTAGTACTTCCATTTGCTTTTGTGCTCTCATCATTATGTCTCTCACGTTGTGTTCGCTCTGTACTTCTTTTAGATGTTGCATTCTCATCCTTATGCCTCTTACTTGGTTTTGGGTCCATACTTTCATTTGATGTTGCGCACCCATCGTTTTGCCTCTTACATGGAGTTGACGCCTCACTTCTTGTAGATGTTCTGTTTCCAGTGTTAGGTTTCTTATTTGGTGTTGACACATTCCTTCTGGTTGATGTTGTGCTCCTATCATTATGTTTCTTATTTGATGGTGATTTAGTACTTGAAGTTGATGTTGCTTTCCTATCACTGGATTTCCTATTTGCTGTTGGATCAGTACTTTTACCTGATGTTGTCTGCTCATCGTTACATTTCTTTTTTGGCTCAACACTTGCAGTTAAGGTTCGTCTTCCATCTTGGCTTTTCTTATTTGGTGTTGGCTCAGTGCCTCTAGTTGATGTTGTGTTCTCACCATTTTGTTTGTCATTAGGCGTTAGCTCAGTACTGGTTTGTTCTTTATCGGGATTCTTGTTTGGTGTTGGGTCATCATTACATCTCTTTTGTGGTGTTGTCGCAGTACTTCTGATTGATGTCGTGGTCTCATGATTATGTTCCTTATACAGTGTTGGCTCACTATTTCCACTTGATCTTGGGTTCTGATTATTATGTTTCTCATTTGGAGTTAGCTCGGTACTGGTTGATGCTGTGATCTCATCACTACATTCCTCATTTGATGTTTTCGTGGTATTTGTAGCTGATGTCGTGTTCTCGTCATTGCTTTTCTTATTTGGTGTTGACTCAGTACTTCCGTTGGATGTTGGGTTTTCATCATTATGTTCCTTATTTTGGGTTAGCTCTGTGACTCCAGTATTTGTAGTTGATCCGATCCCATCTTTGCTTTTCTCATTAGATGTTTGCTCTGCGCTTGTAGTTGATGATGTGCTCCCATCATTGCTTTTGTTAACTGATGTTTGCTCTGTGCTTGCAGCTGATGTTGTGCCATCGTCCTTGCTTTTCTTATTTGGTGTTGACTCAACATGCCTAGTTGGTGTTGCACTCCTATGGCTACAAGCTATGTGATCTTGGCTCTCAACCACATGAGAGTTGTGAGAGAGGAGCTGGTGTTCACTGTTTGGTGCTGAAACTGCAGGACTCTCCCCGTCAGATCCAGATAATATATCTTTGTTTGAGATGCTGGATCGAGGCTCTTTATTCACTGCATTCTGAGTTTGGTCAGGAGCCGAAGGCTGAGACTTATCACTGTGAACACTTCCCTCACAAGTTGGAGTCAACACAGAGGCACCTGTCTCCTGTTGCTGTGCAAGCACCTGTCGATCCTGACTGATGTACATTTCCTCATGTTCCTCTTTAACATCTGGACGATCTGGTGGGACCAAACTGGAGCTCGCCTCCTGGTTACAGTCCTGACCCTCTTTCTCCTTATGGACAGACGTCTGTGTGAGCGCTAAAGGGGAGGACAAAGGAATGGGACAATGATGAAATGTTGTACATACATGAACAGTGCAAATTGGAAACACAGCAGCTCCCCTACCAAGGGCTGAGAATGCAAGACACGGTGATAGCCACAGTTTTTGTATCTGCTGTCTTTGTTGGGTTATAGTTTTTGGTTTCGCCCATGGTGAATGTTCTAAAGCAGGCCTGTTTGTTGCACATCCTCCCTCTTGCCCTTTTGTTTTGAAAAGAGCCTTCAGACCCGACAAAAGTTGTTTAGAGAAAAATAAAAGCAAGCAGAGTGTTTTTTACTAAGCATGTCTACCTTACCACTAAATAGCACTAATGTCTAAAACCAAACGTTAGAACTACGGAAGAAGCAGTGAACTACATCCTCTTCTGGATATCGTTTGGGTAAAAAAATAAGCACCCATTCCAAGAAGCAGCTTTGCTGAATTTACTGTGTAACTTTGTTAAGTAAAATCCGTCCAACCATCTCGAAACAAGAACATGGGCTTGCGTGGAAAGGCTTTTCCCAGGCTTATCATTATCCAGATAACTACAATTGGAATTGACATTTTGGGATGCGTCATCAATCATTCAGACACCTGGTTGTATTCTAAAGCAGGATTTGTCAGCCATTGCAAAGCAATTTTGTAAAACTATTATTAAAGGCATGAGAGTTAATTATTGAGCTTGGAAAACGTTTTACAAAAACAATCACAACTCATTGGGTTTTTTGGTGAAATGGTTTGGTGTCACTGAGAACCAACAACTCAAAGACATCTGAAACATGACGAGGGAGCCCAACTGGACTCTGCTGTAAGTGGTCACATTCCAACATTGTTGTGAGCCACTGGTTAAATCTTTAATAAGACTGTGCACTTTCTATTTTATAACATTGGACTAGTACCTATAGCTATAGTCAAGAATAAAGTAGTGGATTATATATTGCCTCTAAATTGCAGTGGAATTAAAGTATAAATTGTGGCATGAAATGGAAATACGCTAGTACAAGTACCAGTTGTATTTAATAAGTATAGTACTGAGTAGTTGTACTTAGTGGGCTACTTTGCACCATTTCATGTTGTTTGTTGACAGAAAGTTGTCCGACATAGCAGCAGGGAAGGTGGCGAAGATTAGGATCTGTCGCGTGTATTCCCCTCGGGGCAAAGGGCATTTTATAGTTCCCTTGATGTAAAGTGGCTTCAAGTGAAGAACATGCGTCATGATACTTTTTGGTTACAAATAGGCATATTAAAATGTGCTAACAATTTTGACACATCTTGGCAACGTGCCACGCACAATTATGATCCACCAGGGCATTAGTCTCTCGAAACCAAATGAGCCGTTACACCTGTCAGACTGGTCCGCGTGGAAGGTGAGGATCGACATGCTAAAAAAAATATGTGTTCTGTTCACAGAGTATGTTTCCAACCTCTCCGCTGTATCTTCGTCTCGGGCGTTAAAAGGGCGTCCAACAGTCTGCGTTGACGAGCGATTTCTGCCTCGTTGTCTTCTATTTTCTTTTCAAAGGCTCCCAATATTTCTTGCGCGGCAGCAGTTAGTCGATCACAGACAAACTGTCTCATACTGCGGACCGAAGCCATTGTCGGATTAAAGCTGGCATACACTTTCGTGCTAAAACTTCCGTCAAACTCTTTGGGCTAACTGGAGTTGCGTTCTCGTATTTCAGTTTACTTCCGGGTGAGAAGATAAATAACCTCTATAGCTCATACTGCCACCTACCGTCCCGGAGTGTGCAGTCTCATGCGTACATGCTACAAACTGTGTTTCCTAGAGTATTTTCATGTGTCATTAACGACAGGATGGTTTCACTACACTTAACATGAATAATCTACACGGCAGGCCATTTATATTAAGAGTAAATAAAATATCTCCAGGTTTTACCTCCAAGGGGTGTTTGAAACCACCCATTTTTAAACTCAGTTACACATGCCTTATCAGTAATGTAAAAGGGGAGTAAAGTTATAGAGTGTAGTACAGTTTACAAACAGTGCTTAATACACATATTCCTCTGTAATTAAGAGGCACCCTGGGGTCATTACTCAATCATTTTATATTAAGAGCTGAAACCCACACAAGCCTGAACAAAGTTTCATTTATTTAAGAAAATTGAGTGATGCAATATCAGCTCCCCACTCCAATCCTGCATGACACCTGATGATGTTTATCACTTTTTTTACACTCATCAGCTACATATCTAATAAATAAATAAATAAATAAAATAAACAAACTCATGTCAAAATAAATTTCCAAACAACTCAACTCCAAAGTTAACAGTATGTGTTCTACATTTCTCCCTCTTTTCCATCTGCAAACAGTGATCTTCCCATATCCATTGTTATATTTACAAATAGAGTTTGAGGTATCCCATTTACAACAACATATTAATTTGAAAACTCTGACCCTATTAACCTTAACAGTTGTTCTATATAAAGATTTCCAAGCCAAGTTAATGTTTTTGATCCTTTTGAATTTATGTCTAGTTTGTTGGCAGGTTGGGATTGTTACCAAATTGACTTTTTTTTTTTTTTAACATGTCGGACTCATGTCTGAATAAGCCACCAACAAATCTCGACTCTTACTAGATTGGACCTAAAAGCTTTACTGCAACGCTTCCACTATGGCACAATTTCAAATGTAATCCAAACAGTCTAATCTTACTTCTCTGAACATTTCTCAAAGGAAATTTCAGATCTGTTGTTTGTCCCGTGCATGGATCCTCCTGTGAGATCTCAGTCCTGTGTTATGAGCAAAGCTCCTCCCACAAATGTTGCATTTGTACGGCTTTTCCCCCGTATGGACTCTGGTGTGTATTTTCAACGTTGAGCTGACAGCAAACCTTTTTCCACACCAAATACAATTATAAGGTTTCTCCCCTGTATGCACTCGGACATGATTGGTGAGAGATGAGTGGTAAGAAAACTGCTTCCTGCAGTGGATGCAGGTGTACGGTTTCTCGCCTGTATGAGTACGGTTGTGCCTTCTCAGGTCTGCGCCACGGCTGAAACTTTTCCCACAGATGACGCAAGTGTGGGGTTTCTCGCCTGAGTGCGTTTTCATATGAGTGACGCGGTTTGACTGACAGTTGAATTCCTTTGCACAAACTCTACATCTGAAAGGCTTTACCCCTGTGTGTGTCCTCACCAGAGCCTTCTGGGTGAACCCTTTCCCACAACTGTCACATTTGAAACTCTTTTCACCAGTGTGGGTCTTAATGTGAATTTTTAACTTTAAAAAATCGTGAAACTCTTCAGTGCAAAAGAGACATTTAAAAAGTCTGTTCTCTTTTTTCTGATCAGTTCTTGCATTCACTTGGTTTCCTCTTTCATGGCCTTGGCTTTTAGCTCTATGAGAGTTATGAGAAAAGTGGTGGTCACCGTTTGGTTTTGATCTCACCGAGTCATCACTGTCAGATTCAGATTTTATTACTATAACTGAGATGTTGGTCAGGGACAGTGGATCTAAAAGCAGAGTTTGATCTTCACTGCAATCACTTCCCTCAAAAGTAGACCTTAATTTATTCAAATCACTCTCCTGCTTTAGTACAAGCTGCTCTCCCTCCTGACTGGTGCAGAGTTCCTCCTGTTCCTCTTTAATCTGTGGAGGCTCTGGGTCCTCTTGGTCCAGACTGGAGTTCCTCTCCTGGTCAGCGAGAACCTCCTCATTAC
>JAVQJF010038961.1:0-38922 GCA_036023855.1 Gadopsis marmoratus | reverse complement strand
ATATATATATATATATATATATAAATTCATATATATATAACTCTGTATATTGTGTGTTATGTGATGTTTTCTTTGACGCTGCCCGACCAAAACACACGTCCCCCAGTCCGGCGAACGTGGTCGAGTTTTTAACCTGTTCTCCCACGTCGCTTCTCGTCAGAGCCGAAGCGTCGAAAATGACCGCTGAGCCACGGCGAGGTGTTGCCAGTGTCTGCTTTTCCTTTGTTCGAGATGCGTTTGGGCACGTAGGGGGTGGACCAGGGCGCAACAGCTGGCCCACAGTGGCTGCTTATAATAGGAAAAAAAAAAAAAGGGGGGAGACAAATCTTAACGCTGCTGTTTTTTTTTTTTTCTCCCCCACTGAATCGCCTCTCGTCTGTTTTCTTTTCAGGATCCGGCTGGAATATTTGAACTGGTGGAGGTAGTTGGAAATGGCACCTATGGACAAGTATACAAGGTTGGTTGGAGGCGCAGTGCAATGGGCCTGCGCTGCTTTCGGAGTGAATGCTCGGGATGCACTTCTGGTTTTTTGTTTTTTTTGTCCCTCTTTATCAAGTCTTGGGGGGGGGGACAAAGGATGTCTTTCACATGGTGCCATCAGACCACATCACTAATGATCCCATTGATAGAAGCAGACACAGAAGAGTTTCTAGTAATGGCAGCTTGTGTTGGTATCAGTCTAAGAGCCAGGTGTTATGATTTATTGTTCAGCTGGCAGGTGTGTGTGCGTGTGTGTGTGTGTGTGTGTGTGTGTGTGTGTGTGTGTGTGTAAAGAGTGAATCAGACAGTCTGCAGTCCGATGCATCACCTATCTTACGCCGCCTGCCTTGCTGAGAAGTAGGTGAGGAGGCAAGGATGGAGAAACAATATGTCACAAGACCCGGTCCTGCTGACCTCACATCCCTGTCTGCAGCTCATTCGTCTTTTTTCTTAATTTTTTTTTTTTTTTTTTAAACAAAATTAAATTTCCTATCCGGCTCAAATCAGGACTCTTCCAGCTCAGTGGATGGGAATCCCTCTCTCTGGGCCATCTGCTCTCGGTGTCACGTTTCCCTGTTGAAAATGAACATTGCGGCCGTTGAAAGACATCGCCAAGGAGGAGGGAGACGGCGAGCGCTCGTGTAGAAGTCAGAGATGTGGTCGATCTGTGTGATGGAGGGGTGGCCTTGGACTGGAGAGACATCCGCCGTAGCCTAATGCTGTAATGGGCCTCCTTGTGTTGTTATTGCTGCAGCTAGCTCATCAGTGGAGGCTCCATTTTGTTGCCTGCTGCTACACTGCTTAATGACATTTAACCACACACCTATATGGGAAGCAGACATCCAGTCTGCCAGGCACAGCACCGACTGTTAATAAGCTAGCAATAACAGGCTTACAAGCAGCAAGCTAGTTTTAATTTAATTCTGACAGCCCGCAGTGCTCCAGTGACCTGCATTCAGTCAGCTAGTGCGAGGAACGTCCAGGGCCTCCCGCCGCCTCGACTCGCAGCGAGCGAACCCGTCTGTGTGCATGTGCTCATATGATCACCCCACCTGAAGTCATCCCTCGCCGGTGTAGAGAGGAGGAGCGCGTGTGATGTTTGCATGCTATCTTCCCACCAGATGGTTTTGAGCTGGGCGTGTGGGATGGAGAATTACTGCTTCTTTTTTTTCTTTTTTTAAATGTTTTGTCCATTTTTAATCTCTCCCTCCATTCACTGTCCAATGCTAATTCTATTTGCCAGTGGTGCTGTGTGGGAATGGAGCATGTACACCAGAGGGCTGTCAGATTAGCCTGCGGTTGACACAAAGACGTGGTCGTAACAGCCCGCAGGAGATAAATCCAAACGGTCCATAGCAAAGTCGTAGCTTCCTGTAGCCCAAACGCTTACAGCGTGCTGCAGTAGCCTCCTCTCGACCAGCCGCCGATCAGTGCTTCGGCTGTCGTGTTAACCAGTTGAATGAGCATGTGGCCTGTGAGCATGTGCAGTGGGGGGGGCTGCAACTGGTAGAAGAGCAGCTGTCCAGTTCCAGACAGAAACTGCCCAGCGCTCTCACAAAGCTGAGTTTGTCTCCTCACCCTTTGGGTCTCTCAGTCCGTCAGTCAGTCAGATCCACAGAAAGGAGTAGCTTGTCTGCAGGGTTTCAAACGCCAACCGACTGAATAATCACAACAGCCCCCCCAACTGAAAACGGGGTGGAGTTTCTTCTCCCTCTAAAGGCCTTTTCTGCTTTGTCAAGCACTTGGTCACAGATTGCAAGGCCCTTTTTTTAGTTAACACAATGTGACCAAGCTTCTCTGCTCTTTGATTTGCGGTGACTTTTGATTCCTTTGAGACATTCCCCTCTTGTTTTTGTTTTCTGGATTATATGGAATGGAATGTCTGATCTTGATTTTAAATATTGAATTTAAAGTTAGTTTTCACAACAAATGTATTAGTGCAGGTTTTGCATGATTTCTTTTGCTTTACTCTGATTACAAACAGCAGACCGAGGTGGTGTATTGATAAATTTCCCCGCCTCTCGGACCTGTCGTGCATCAGACGTGGGTTTCGATTGTCTGGTCAAATTTGTAGTGTTGTTCACTCACAGATAGTTCCTGGTTTAAATTATAATTTTGGTCATTTTAAACTGTGTTTTCTTGTACATTTTCTCGTGTTTTGTCAGCATTTTACACGGGTGAAATTCATTTGTTAAATAGAAAAGGGTTTGTAGAAAAACGCAATTCCTCTGTATTTCAGCAACAGCCATAGGCCCGATTAAGACCTTTCACTGCTGGCCTAGGATCAGATCCCACCAAAACATATTGATGTATCTGCTGCGTTGCACTGCTTGCAGCTTTACCAGAAAATTAAGAACCAAGCTGTTCTCTATAAGACCCGAAATGCCATGTCAATTTCCTTGTGGCCATGCTGTGCTGGCTAGCTGCGCTCTCTGCCAAGAGGGCAGCAGTTGCCTCTGGAGAGGTGCCAGATTACAGTCCACTTCTGGAAACGCAGCACAGCAGATTTTTTAACTGACAGCCATAATGAAAATGACGTTATAGCCAAAAAGCCGTTTTTAAATCTCCTAATTTTGCTTTGGCCAGCTGGCTGATCGGAATGGAAGCCTGGGCCTGTATACAGATTCAACACACTTGTGTACAGTATTTTCACCATAAGTGATTAATCCATTTGAAGAGTATTGCAGTTGTATGCTTGTGCTGGAAACTAGGCCAAAAAGAATCTATTGCTACCTGTACCAGTGTTTTTAGCCTCATTATAACCTCCTGTAGCTGCAGGAGCACCTGACCTTATCTTGACCCTCTTTTGTTTAAAATGCAATATGCATTTTTTTAAATTATGCATTTATATCCATGCTCATTTAAAGCACTGCACAAAGAGATTCTCTCTTGAGTTTCTCTCCCTTCTTCACTCTTTATCAGTTGGCACTGAACCAGCTGGCTCAGTGGAAGTATCTCAGCAGCCAAAAGAAAGAGTAATGATAACATAGAAAAAGGCATGATTCCTTTAATTGTGCGTGGTATGCGGGGAAGATTCCCTCTGCTCTACAGAATGGCCATATATAGTCAGGCCTGAGGCACTAGGCACCCCTGCTGACCGGCCTGCCTGCCTGCCTGCCTGCTGTGCCTCAGGCTGTGCCACCACTATATTCAAACCATTATGCCCCCATGTTTCATGTGTGTTTTATACAATGGTTAAAATCTTTGGTGAGCTGGCTGGGGCGTCTTATTTGGTGCATCACCAGCAAGGTCACGTGGCTGAATGCTCACCAAAGCATAAGCACCAAATGATGATTTTATTTTTTAATGTGCAACTGCACCGTGCATGTGAACAAAAGCTTAAAAGCATTTTAACATTTGAATTGTTTTGGAAAGACAGATTATTTTTAATAATGTAGTCTGCATGTGTGTAATGAATTTTTGAGAAAACATAATGCCAATGCAATGTTTTTTTTCTTCTATTTTTAGACTTTTAGACATGTCATGTGTATTGCACGTGCGCTACACATGACAAGAGCAGCTTTTGCTATATTTCTGTTGAGCAGAAACTCCTCCTTTCCCAGCGTTGTCCTCCATCTCATTCCTTTGTTTTCTCCCCCAACCTTAGGGGCAGCCTCGCCCCTGCCCTCAGGACAAGGAGCGCTGTCCTCAGGGGGCTCGCCATGCCTGACGGGCACACGGGGTGGGAGCTGCTGCTGAGGAGGGAGAGGAACCTCTCGTACAATCTGTTAAATGCCTACCAGTGCCATATGGTGCTGGGCGAGACTGCTGCTTTCCTCAGGGCAGTGGTTAGCAGCGATCACAGCAGCAAGGTGCTTTGAATGTTTGTGCAAAAATAAAGACATGGAGGATTGTGGATTTTGTAAATAAAATAGCTGCAAACAAGTGAACGATGCTCCAGGTTGCACTTCAAATCAGTGGTACCGTGTTGGTGCATCAGCTCACCATAGAGGCGGTGGGATATGTGGGCGTGCATATTTCACCAGACATGAGGTTTCTTTATTTCCATCGTGAATGATGAGGAAGCGGCAGACAACGTGGGAGCGGCAGTGCAACTGAAACATGTCACACCCACTTCATGTTTTTATTTTTTGTGCAATTAAAGGCAGTGGGCTGGGACTGTGTGTGTACATTAGTTGTTTTGTTTCCACAAGTAAATGTACAATTTTGACATAGCTGTAATAATGAAATATTTAATCTACTTCAGAGCTGCAATGATTAGTTGATTTAGTATGTTGTTAATCGATTAATCGTTTGTCATTTTTCCAGCAAAAGGCCAGGACACCGATCCGAACACTGTGTTAGCACACATGCTAGCAAGTATATGGGTTTGTTCTCTTTTTACATAAAAGCGTGCGAGGAACATGTCGGGCTCGAGTTAAAGCGGTGAATGTCGGACACACGCAAAACACAGTGCAGTGAGCGTGCATCTCTTTTGTCCCCGTCTCCCCCACAGTGACCCTCTCTCTAATGGGTGTCACAAGACCCGCAACGTCCCCTGACCGGCCATGCTGCCTGAACAAAACTCCCTGTGTCCGTGTGTGTGCGTGTGTGTTCATGCCACTGTCTTTGTGTAGCTCATTGAGCCACCTCATTACCATTAGTGGTGTTGAGATGAGACACAAAGGCGCTGGCAGGCGAGACGTTCTCCTTCCCGTGTCTCTCCAGTGCCGTTGCTTGACAGCTCCTTCCTCTTCAAGACTGCATTTTCTCGAGACGTTTCTTGTTTTTAATGTGCTGAGACAAATAGATGCTCTCATGTAATGGGAACACCTCGGTCCAAATCGAGGGATGGGGAATTTTCTCTAGAGTAAATTCCCACTCAACTTGCACCCCTTTCCTACCACATGCAGTTAAAAACCATTTCCGAGACAACCGCTCATCCTTTAGCTTTTGTTATTGTAATGACGTCATACCACTGTTATTGTCTCACAGTGAGCATCGCACTGGCTACTTCGCCTGCTTAAAAACCTTCAAACTAGCAAGTAGACTTATCATCAGTTACAACCATCATTTACAGCATTAGGTTGCTTGGCTGATTTTTACTTTCACCCCTGTTTTTAAGTGTTGTTGAAATGTTTAAGTTCCTGTTTAGTCCTGAGGAAAGGGTCCGCCATGCCCCTTGTGATCCCTTTACAGCAGCCAGCTACTGTGATCAACAGAGACGTACAGTCACGTCAACATTTAGCTTCCCGTGTGTGCTTGCTCTTCCCATTCACACGTTCCCTTGGCCTCATCGTGTCGTCGCCATCGTCTTCTCTCCACTCGCTTTGTCTTTTTTTATTTTCTCTCGCTGTTTTCTTTTTTTTAATTCTCCGTCCAGCCTCATCACGGCTTCTTTCTTTTGTCTTTGCCACTTCCATCCTCACCTCTCTGGGGAGTGCTGGAGTGGAGGCAGCGGGGTGGATTCTGTGTGTGCTGGCATGCAGCATCAGTATAACGGGGTAAAACCCCGGGGAGGCAGGGGCAAGGCACAGCCCTGGATGTCATGTGCTGCTGCTTACTGCTGATTGACCATTTCTTTCCCCTTGGTCTGGTGTGTGTGTTGTGGAAGGCGTAGGCAGGAGTGTGTGAGCAAGTCTTGTGCTGCTGCTTCCCAAGGTAGATGGAGGATATTGACCTGCCTGTTTATCACCTTCTGTCCACCCACCTACTCTCTCTGCCAGGTCAAATGTCACCTTAGATCTTCACATGACCCTGCGCAGGGGGGTCATCCATCCATCCATCCATCCCTCCCTCATTACCACAGATCTACCAGCTGACACTCCACCACACACACTAACCAGTGACCTTTTGCAGAACCGAAGGGTGGCACCCAGCCGTTCTCTCCCTCCCTCCCTCTCTGTGTGAACTAATAATATGAAAGCAAGTTTGTTTTGTACCTACATGGCTAGTTAGAAAGCGCGTCGCTCCGCTTCAGCACTCTGTTGTGCAATGGCAGCGCGAGCCAAGAGTCGTGTTGCTGGGGAATACAGTAGGTTGACCTGGTTAGAAAGCCAGTCAGCATTTTGAAATGGTTGCTAAGTGTGATTGATCTTGCATTAATGTGAAAGACGTAAGGGAGGGAGAGGTTCTTTGTGTTCTGGTCAGTCAGGATGCAGTGGATACGAGCCTTGGGGAAATGTGTATAGGAAACAGTGCTCCCCCATTGTCCACACCGACTCTGCGGGCAGACCACTAACGATACTGCTGAGCATTACTGCTCACTTTTGTTAAGTGAAAATCCACCCTAAAGCAGGAATCACTGGCTTCCTAACCGTGATCTTGAACTGTTTTTAATTTATGTACTCCAAAGAAATCTTATGGTGACACATTGTGACGGCACCTCAAGTGGTGCTTTCTTTAACTGGCACTGTGGGCACAGCTTCTAGTTGATACATGCTCGTGAAATAATCCTCATTTAACGGGAAAGTTCAAATTTGACAAAGCCCTCATGTCAACACACAGCCAATCGATTATGGAGTTTCTAGAGTTGAGTGTGATGCCTTCTCTTGAGCCTGTATAGAACGGTGGCTTTTGTTTTAGGGTAGATTTTAATTTAATGTCTCTGGCTCTAGAAGCAATAAGTCAGTCAGTGGTTTAGTGGTGAGCTGGAGAGAGGCCAGCAGCACATCTGGCCATGGTTAGGAAGAGCTGCGATGGGAGGAGTGGAGATGGAGGCCAGGGAGGGCTGAGTGATAGCCCAGTGCCTCAGATAACCCCTCCACAGCCACGCCTTGCTGGCTTCTTCAGGGGGCCATGTAGGGCCTGGCCCCAGCCCTCCTGTGAGCAGCCCATGCCTGTTTCAAGGGCCCAACTACAACTACAGTGTTTTGGACTGTTGGTCGTAAAAAAAAATTTAAGACTTGACAGTTTGACTCTTTGAACTTGTAAATGTGCATTTCTCACTATGCTCTGACATTTTTTTAGACTAAACAATTCTCGGTAAATAATGAAAAGTAGAGAGCAGAAGATGTTGTCGTGCTGCTGGTCAGTTCTGATGGGATGACACGAGGCCAGCTAGCGTAGAGGTTAGCATGTATTGGTTTCTATTTACAAGATTTTTCCGGATCGGAATTAAGCAGCGGCTTTCCAGAAATGTGCCTGTTGACCTTGTGCTGAGTCACATCATTTGTAATTACTTGTGCAGTATAGCGTCAAGCCCAAAGTGTAACCGCTCAGTGTTTCCCTTATTTCAAGGAGAATGGACGGTGAGGTGAAGGGAGGTGATAAAAGCATGCCAAGAAGCTCGTGTGTAATCCAGGCACTCATCTCGTTACTCGTGTGCTAATGTTGTGTAACCCAGTCTTTTTGTGGTATCCTGAAAAAAACCAACCCTATCTCCACCCAGGAGCTGAGAGACGTTTGGGTTTATACGGCCATAAATTCTTCAGGCTCGCAGCGACTGAATCACAGCAGAAAACACTTCATATCCTCACCTCTCGGTATCTGTTCCAAACCGCATATCAGTGTAAACAGACATTCCTTTTAGACGGTCACATATATTTACGCACATTTATCCAGGCACTGTCGGCTGCAGAATTGTAAGCATTAACTGCTTTGGTTTATTAACAGCCAAAAAAAACAGAGATTAATGGCATTGTTAGCTGTATCCCACACATATCTGCATGGCCTCTCTGAGACTATATCCTTGGATCAAAGCGAGCTTTGTCTCCACAGCACTGCAGCTCAGACGAGCTTTGTCTGAGCTGAAGTGCTAATAGAGGCGGGTTGCTGGAGAGCAGAGACACTATTGGCGTCTCAGTTCGTCAATTCCCAACCTCCTTTTCTTTCTGCTCATTGTTCAGCCAGTCATCAGCCCTACAGGTGCAGTGTTTACACCTGTTGTTGGGTGTGGGCTAGAGGGATTTAAACAACCATGGGACCTTTCTGTAGAGAGAAGTGGTGGAAGTGAGTCAGTGTTGACTCTCCGTTTGGGGTTTGAAGCTTCAAACAAGATGCTGATTCACGCAGTAGTAATATGCTTACTATTTATAATCCTTTCTCAAAAAATTAAACACTCCTTTTTTGGCGAAGACATGCAGAACGCTAGTGAAATGCCAGCTCTTCATTGATTAGTTGACTGAAAGGTTGTTAGTCTCGCTTGCCGCAGAAGCGCTTAGTTGGTTAAATTATTCGTTTGGTCTGAAAATAGTGACGGTCACGTTCTCCCAAAGCCAGAGGCGATGTCTTCACATTGCTTCTTTTGTCCAACTGACAGTCCATAACCCAAAGGTATTCAACTGACCTGCAGAAACCAGCAAATACTCACGTTTGAGAGGCTGTAAACGCTATTCATAGCACGTTGGATTTCCCTGCTTGGCCCAAGATTCTCTAAAGTGGGTTGCTTTAACGACGCCATCATTAGGTGACGTGACTAAGACTGAGAGGAAAGGGACCATAAACACAGCAAGCTAACTCAGCACTGTCTGTTTTACGGCAATATTCATCCAAAGTTTGCTAACATTACATATAGAGAAAGGCTGCTGCAGCAAAAAACCCAAGTGTATTGAAAATGTACTTGTAAGAGGAAGAATATGATATTTCTTCGTCTTCGTGTTTAATTAATTGACTAATTACTTACAGCTCCATAATACATAGTTGTTCGACAGTTCCAATCGCATAGGGGTGAGGTTGACCTCTTTGTTCCTCTCGGTAACACCTGACCCATCAGTGCTAGAGGCTGGTACAAGGGGAGCTGACGACCGTAATGTCAGCGTCAGTGTTGTTTTTTTAGTGGTGACCCCTGGGATCAAAAGGGGGGAGGATTAAAGGCATTAAAGTGTCCCTCGCTCCCCTTCTCCTGCCCAGTGAAAAGAGAGGGCCCCTAAGCCGGCATGGCTTTTGCCATAATCCATACACTTTCAATTGACTATGGAATGCACTGGCTAAGGTGGTGGTGGTGGTGGTGTTGGTGGGGCCCCGTTCACATGTGTATCTGACTCGGTGTGACTGTGCATTTACATGTCTACCTTCTGCATCCTCGCTCCAGGTCTGTGCAGTGCGTTGATGTGTGTGTCCCTGACACAGCAGCTGTATCGCGGCAGTGTCCTAAAGAGTCAGAAGGGGAATTCCCATACCCAATTGGGCAAGCTCCCAAAAATGTCCCATGTTTTATCTCCCCTCTGGGTTTGGGGTGTGAGGGAGGGATTGTAGAGAGGCCTCTATTTCGGTCCTTTGTTTATGTAAGGAGTGGCAGAGAAGTCTGGGAATGTTGGGACTATATAGTTTGGGAATAATATGTGTATCTGTGGCATGTACTGTATAACGTAGATATACTTACACCGTGGGATACATCTGGCTTCTGATTGTAATCTTCGATGAGAACAATTTGATTGCCTTGTGAAATCTACGTTGACACCAGCAGTCAAAGTAATAAAGGGCTGCAACTAACGATTTTATTTTCTCAATTAGTGGATTTGAAATTGTGCAAAATAGCCATCACAATATCCCAGAGCTCAAGGTGATGTCTTTAAACGAGTTAGTTTTGTCCAACAAGCAGTCCAAAACCCAAATATATTCAGTTTACAATGTTGTAAAAAATCTTCATATTTTTAGAAGCTGAAACCACCAAGTGTCTGGCATTTTTACTGAATAAGAGATTAATCAATTTTTAGGATTTGACACCCAACACTGTCTGCTGCTATTTAAAAAAAAAAAACAACAACAACACTCACAGCAACATCGAACATGTTTACATTCTATGTTTCCGCCTGTCACATTTCCTCAGTTCATTGACCATCACCCAGCCGACAGTTAATAAGAGCGGATGTTTTACCTCTGTTTCGTCTCTTCACAGGGACGACACGTCAAGACTGGACAGCTGGCTGCCATCAAAGTCATGGATGTCACAGAGGTAAGGCTAAACATACCTATATATTGTTTCAGCTTGCAACATCTCATATATATAAATGATTTAATTTATTATTTATTAACTATTTTACTGTGTTTGATAGAAAATGAAAGCATCATCACTAATGACAAAGACAGTCAGACTAGTCTACTAGTCTAACTACATAATTTCACCTGACTTCAATCACAGTTTGCTGACTGAACATATGCATGCTTTGCCTGGTACACTGTGTTTTTCTGTCTTTCCACAGATTGTTGATTGTTCTTTGTGTACCAAAAAAAGTTATCGTCTCTGGAACATTATACTTTGCTCCTATTGTCTGGTTAACATTATTGTTGGTTAATCAGCAGGCATTCCAACGGATCTGACGTCTTAAATGTTTTTGAGCGTAAAGAGGAGAAAATGCCATGCTCTGTACCCTAATGAGTCCCCCACCCCAATCATAAACCGCAGGGGGAAGGGGTAGAGGCAACAGGATGCTTATTGAGTGAAATGCGTCATTTAGCGACCAGCAGGCTGCCCTCAGCCGTGGGAGGTCCTGTCTGCAGAACGCACACAACACCATGTGCACATATGCAGGAACACAAAGCAGAAGGTTTCAGAGTAGCAGTGAAGGCCAGCAGGGCCAACCACCCACACGGCCAGAATAATGATGGAGGACTATGGGTGTAACTGCACACATGCACCAATGACAGGCCTTACTGGTGAATGGGCTGCACTTACGGCTTCATCGTCCTCAGCTAAATTCCCCCCATGCACCACTACCTCTTATGAGGATACCACCATTGAGTGCTACATACTCCCAATATACACTGACATCGTGATCAACCTGAAAGAGGCTACTGATGCAGCAGCAGATAGGCGTGTGCCCGGACTTGCCTGCTGCCGCTCCTCACATGGGCCTACGTCATGATGAGTCAGAGTGACACACTTGCCTGATTAGTTATCGCTTGTTACCGGTAGATAGAGTATTGCCCAACTGTTTCCTGTTTTTGCAACAGGACACAACTGTAGGTGTGCGTTCTAGACATGTAGGAACTTAGATGCGTGTTAAATGGAAATCACTTGTCACATGAAGCAGGTGCCGTCTGAGGCTGAACCTGTTTTAGTATGTGTTCTGATTTTGGCAGATAGTGACTTTGTTCTTGTGCACTACTTATGAAAGGCCGAGTTTGTTTTTGCAGTTTGAGACCCAGCATGTAAACACTTCCTAAACATCATATTGGCTTTGTTTTATATTGTGGTATTGTGCTAATGTTGGGGAAAACATGAAAACAAACCGAATGTTCCACATTGTAGACCCTGAAAGTTCTTAAAAAATATTTTCTGTATTTATAGCTTGTATTATATCTTCAAGCACAGTGAGTGGATACTATGTGTGACCTAGCACCACAGATTAATAACCTCTTATGTGTGTGTATTGTACATTGACACATACTGTACTTCCTTATATCCTCTGCACTGTCGTTTGACAAAGCTCCACTCCTCCTCCTCCTCCTCCTCCTCCTCCTCTCTGTGTCTCTGACACCATACGATTGTGTCAGTCTCTCCCTCACCTGACTTGTGGCAGCGAGGCATTCGCTGCCGGGAGTGTGATAATCCAACAGCTGCACAGCAGAGAGGGGGTAGATGGGGTTGGGAGGGGTGTGTGCGCACAACAGAAAGGCTTACGTCAACTCAAACGAGTCATGCAGCAGCAACTGCCATTTTGCTGTAGGTGGTGCATGTTCACAATAGAGTGTAGTGATGTGCACACGCATCATCACCTTTCCCTTATGTATATCACCACATTTTGGTGCTGCTCTGCCCGGCGATAACTGAAATGAAATCACTGTTAGTATAAAGAACCAAACCCCACACCTTGTTGTCTGCAGTGATTGCTGTACAGCCACCCCCACCTTTAGTTTCTGTCCCCCTCCTCCCATTGTTCTTTCTATAGGAGCGGCCGTGTAACCATAAAGCAAAGCACTCGCGGGCTGATCCCTGCATGTGTTCGATTAGCGTGTCACTGTTGATCGTTGTCAAGTTGCTACTGGGTGCAAGCGGGGAGTTAGCACTGCAGCTAGTTATGACCTTTGTATCCAGATGTGGTACTGGACAGGTTTGCTTCTTTTACTTGCACTGAAGGCCATTTTGATGGCTGTTTTGGCTTGTTTTTTAAACTCTGGATGAACCCACTGACTTCCCTGTTGAATCTGTATCTGCAGGGCCTTTGTGTAATTACCATTTTTTTTCAGTCACTTTTTTAGGGTGTATTTTGATTTTGAAAATCATCCATTTCATGCTGATGTATTACTCTTCCTTTAAGTGATCCTGCACCCAGTATGCATGATATTTACTGTGGTTTTGTAGGTGAATGGTCAAAGCAGGATTCTGAGCTTCTTAACAGCTGCAATCAGGATAATGTCATGGCCTGATACTTACGAATATCTTTGGGGGATTTGCCATTGATCTAATGTATATTTAGTGAGGTTTTTTTTGTTTTGTTTGGTTTTGTTTTTCTTACAAGGGATTACCGATAATGGCTAATGTACACATCAGCTCACAATGATACTCGCTCATGCATCATTAATCCCTAGACAAAGAAATCATTTTCAGTAGACAGACGACTCTGTTATGTAGCTGAGTCCTGGACGCACACGGTGAGGCCTGGCCAGGCTGAAATGAAACCAGGGCGTTGTCCCATATCTTGACACTTGTTATGCCCCTAAGTATGGAAGTGAAGTGATTTGGATCTGATATGAAATGTCACTGAAGGCCAAACGATGATTAATGATCAATGCCGGAGTGAATATTATTTTTCACCATAGAGGTTTTCCAGTGGATAAACACTCTCTAGTCTTTTTATATCTTATAACCGTGTGTGTGTGTGTTTGTGTGTCTAGGATGAAGAGGAGGAAATTAAACTGGAGATCAATATGCTGAAGAAGTATTCCCATCACCGAAACATAGCCACCTACTATGGTGCTTTCATTAAGAAGAGCCCGCCAGGACACGATGACCAGCTATGGGTAAGTCCTCAAATCCATTCAAGAAATTAAGGTTGAGTAAGATGCATGCAAGGCAGATGATATGTAGCTGCCATGATTATTTCTTCCACCAACTTTCTTTTTTCGGGTATGTTAAGCTCTATCATTATTTTCTTTTGTTTGCTGCTGGGGTCTCCTTATATTTGGGCAATGTGTATTTACATGGGTCATGTATTAAAGATATTATTGTTTAGTCAGATATCATGGACCGCTGATTCATTAAATTGTTTTTTTTTAAGTTGGTGATGGAGTTCTGTGGCGCTGGCTCGATCACAGACCTGGTGAAGAACACCAAGGGGAACCAGCTGAAGGAAGACTGGATCGCCTACATCTCCAGAGAGATCCTCAGAGTGAGCTCCTTCTCCTCCCCTCCTCTCCTCTCCTCTCCTCTCCTCTCCTCTCCTCTCCTGTGTCACTCATGTCCTGTGTCTCTCTCCTCCTCAGGGTCTGGCCCACCTACATGCCCACCACGTCATCCACCGTGACATCAAGGGCCAGAACGTCCTGTTGACTGAGAATGCTGAAGTCAAACTAGGTGAGTGGCAGCACAGAGTTTCCACGGGTTTTCTCTGATCAGTGTCAGCAGTTGTTATGTTGCTGTGTAGAGTCTGTTGTCCATTTACACTGTGCAATGATTGGATCTGGGTTATTTTTCCTATTTACTTTGTAGCGCTATGCTTCACCAGGCATTGTTCGTACAATCTCGCTTGGTGTGATATGCAGTGATTGATCTATAGGCGCCTTTAGTCTTTCCACAAAGGAAAGGAAAGGTAATTTCACGTGACTGCTAATGGGAAATGAAATGCTTAATCTTCCCCCACAAAGCGGTGTCAAAAACTCCTTCAAAAAATATTTCGACCCACTTATATATTTAGGTTTTTGGCCATTTCCTAGTACACGTCCCTTTCCAATATTAGATTTCACTTTTCTAGAAAAATAAATCAAGGAAATAAAAACATCCTTAAGGACAAAAAATCCTTCTTAATATTTTCGTCCCAGTTGATTTGGTGATGCATGCATCATTTCCTGTGAATCCCTCATGCATAGGTAGACAACGTGAATCCTGCTGCTATATAGAGAAGCAAATTACAGAATGTAAAGACGTTGACTGTGTATTTCTGAAAAAATGTCAACAATAAATGATTGATTTCATGAAAGTCTTAAAGATGAGAAGTTTAAACATGAATTGTTGTCATAGCAATAAAGTGCATTAGCTGCAGCAATGACAGCGACGAAACCCCCCCAGTCTCTCCTGAAATAACTTTGATTTCAAGTTGAGTAAGTACAAGAACGTACAACACCCTGTTGACTGTGGTCACTCTGACTCTCTCTAGTTGACTTTGGCGTGAGTGCTCAGCTGGATCGGACAGTGGGGAGGAGAAACACCTTCATTGGGACCCCCTATTGGATGGCCCCCGAAGTCATTGCTTGTGACGAGAACCCCGACGCTACATACGATTACAGAGTAAGAGCCTCCTCAGAAAACTTGACATTATGTGATACTGTAAGACAGGTGTGTTGTACCTGCGAACATGTGTTTGTCTGAGCATGTGTGCGGGTTGTGGTTAATAAGCGGCGTCGTCCTTGCAGAGCGATCTGTGGTCTTGTGGTATCACCGCTATTGAAATGGCTGAAGGAGCACCGCGTGAGTGCCAGCTTTTCTTAACATTCGTCTCTTTGCGTTGGTTCAGTCTCGTGAAGTCTTACTGATGATCTGCGTGTGTGTGTCTTCTTCCAGCACTTTGTGACATGCACCCAATGCGTGCGCTCTTCCTCATTCCAAGAAACCCTCCTCCCAGGCTCAAATCTAAAAAATGGTGAGTACCACCCAGACAGGATGCGTTCTTTGTGCATTTGTGAATATTTTTATCCTTTCCGATCCTCTCTTCACCCTGACAACCCCTGACGTACTAGATTTGTATAAGATGTTTTATGTAAAGATTCCCTTCTTGTCCTCTTTATGTGTACTCTCGTGCATTTTGATTTTATCTCTGACATCAGACCAGCCAGCTACAGAGGCTTCAATCCAGAGCTTGGCCCCTTCCTCTGTGCTTTGCTGCTGAGCTGAACATCTGTGGTGCACCTGCTCTGGCAGCTGTGGACGCACTGCAGAAATAACTCTGACTTTTTTTTTTTTTAAGCTGCCAGTAGAGCTGAGATGAATTAGTTCCTATTATAACAAACGTTGTGGTATGGATGGGCTTCTACATGTTCATGGATCCTATCTTGCATGAAATAATAGATTGTTCTGCTGTTGGATCATTTCATTTGTGAATGGTTTTAATTGAAAGTGAAATGAACCCGCACCTTAATGGCAGCAGGTGCAAATGGCGATGGCATTTTAATTGCACTGCGCCCCATATTTCTGAGTTTTCATGGTATATATGTGGTGAAAGGTTCAATGCAGCCTGTCCACATGTATAAACCTCAATTAACACAGAGAAGCCAGAGGCTGTTATCATGCTGTGGGGTGTTTCAGAGACATGAAGGGATGGGAGTGTTGTTAAGACTGATGGGTAATTTGGAATCCGAGCTTGTTTGCAGAAATGTCCGTTTTACTTAGGATCCTTGGATGTGCTTTATCCTTTCATGGCTGAAGTATTTGTCTGGCACCCACTGTCTCTGTTCATCTGTCACCCTCTCTGTCATGCATTGCTTCTCTCTGCTGAGTCTTCCTCTACGATCCCCACAGGTCCAAAAAGTTTTTTAGTTTCATCGAGGGCTGTCTGGTGAAGAACTACACGCAGCGGCCCCCAACAGAGCAGCTGTTGAAGCACCCCTTCATTCGAGACCAGCCCAACGAGAGGCAAGTCCGCATTCAGCTCAAAGACCACATCGACCGTACCAAGAAGAAGAGGGGAGAGAAGGGTGCGTCTGTCTCTATTACTTTGCTTCTGTTCTCTTTTTTTAATGAAAACCTGGAAGTTGTGACTCTTAACTGGTTCATTTTTCTTTTCTTGTGCAGATGAGACGGAGTACGAGTACAGTGGCAGTGAGGAGGAGGAGGAGGATCCCCCAGAGCAGGAGGGAGAGCCCAGGTAAAACAGGCGTACCTACTTACTGGAAGGCATTGCAAAATAAACCCAGTGTCTTTCTAATCTAACCGTTGTGTCCCAACTCCTCCTGTCATCCAGCTCCATTGTCAACGTGCCAGGTGAGTCGACTCTGCGCCGCGACTTCATCCGCCTGCAGCAGGAGAACAAGGAGCGATCAGAGGCGCTGCGTCGCCAGCAGCTCCTCCAGGAGCAGCAGCTCCGGGAGCAGGAGGAGTACAAGCGCCAACTACTGGCCGAGAGGCAGAAACGCATTGAGCAACAGAAGGAGCAGAGGAGGCGGCTGGAGGAGGTAGGATGATTTTAATTTGTCATGGAGCTCTCAAGAGATGAGACTGACCAGACTGCTGAAAATCATGTTTTTGTTGATGAATTTTGAAATTTCTTTGTCTTCTGCCCCCACAGCAACAGCGCCGTGAACGGGAGATGAGGAGGCAACAGGAGCGCGAGCAGCGTCGCCGTGAGCAAGAGGAGAAGAGGCGTATTGAAGAGATGGATCGTAGACGCAAAGAAGAGGAGGAACGCCGGCGGGCCGAGGACGAGAAGAGAAGGAACGATCGTGAACAGGTCTGCTTTAAAGTATTTTTACTTGCCTTCAAAGTATCAAGCGGGGACTCGTTGAGGGCTCTGGCATACAAATTCCAAAATCAGAAATGGAGAAACCATACAGGATGTACAGCTGGACATTGTTATTTCCGCTCCTGATTTTCTCTTTGGATGCTAATGACACTGACTGCTTTGCTTTGATTGACAGGAGTACATCAGACGTCAGCTGGAGGAGGAGCAGAGACACCTGGAGATGCTGCAGGAGCAGCTGCTCCGTGAACAGGCCATGCTGCTGGTCAGTCACACACACACAAGAATACTATTAACACTGCAGCCGTAGCTGCCCGTTATAGTTGTGCTAAACCGAGTATTTTGCATAGTTCAGGATGACATCCAAATACAGCGATTGATCCCTCGTGCTCTGATTTCAGATGTGTAGTTAATTGGATTAAATGTAAATTTAAACATCTAATATAAACAAGTGTGGCATTAAGGCACTTTAATCATCCAACGGTTGATTCTTTTACACTACAAAGAAATGTGAGAAGTGTTCTTTGCTTTCAAAAATTACATTTTGTCTTGATTTTTTTATATCACATTTTGCATTCATTTTGTAAAGTGAACCACATCAATAATTTGCCTAACAATTGATTTATTTTGCATAATTATTTTTTTATTAGATTAATTCTGCTTCATCTAGTCTGCACTATGTTCTGGCCTTGTAATAAGGATTAAAACACAAGTTATCTTCAGAGTCAAAAGACAGAGATACAATTAAAAATGCTAAAATACAGCTTACTGAGTGTAAAACAGGCAAATGCTGCCAAAGTCTGTCTGTATACATGTGTTTTAAGGATAGCATTTAAGAGATGGCGCTGATTTTTAGTCGGGCCTCGGCAGGCTGCCAGCTCTCCTGTCTCTTCTCACCACGTTGAATCAACCCCACACTCTGCAACAGGAGTTCAAGTGGCGGGAGCTCGAGGAGCAGCGCAAGGCTGAGCGACTCCATAAGCGCCTGCAGCAGGAGCAGGCCTACCTGCTGTCGCTCCAGCACAAATCCAAACAGCAGCCTGGCGACGAGACCAAACCCCCATCAGACTATAGCAAGCCTCCACAGACCTCCACCCTGCCCCCTGACAGAGTCCTCACCTCAACCCCTCAAGCTCAGGTCCTGGACGGTGCTGTTTCTGTGGCAAGAGGTGCTTGTGAGTCCTCCAGAGCCCCTCAGACAATCCCCTCAGACAGCACTAAGTCCCAGACAGCAGTGCCAGAGAAGATTGACTCTGATGAGACTTGTCCCAGCCAGCTCTCAAACTCCCCCAGCACCAGCCCTCCTCAGACTGAAACCCCCACTGACTCTGAACGTCCCCAGGGAGACAGTTTGGAGCCCGATATGGCTGCAGAGCCTGTCAGTAATCCTCCTCAGCCTATCAGAGAGGTGAACGTCCTCCTTGGCTCTGCCTCCCCTCTCTGCCTGCTCTTTCCAGCTTCTTGCTTGTCTTCACACAGCCTCGGTGATGTTAGAGGTGGTGCGAGCAGCAAATAATGGTTTCCCATTCCAATTTGGTGTTTTCTGTTTAGGATGCTGTGGTGTTATTCCAAAGCAATCGCTAATTTGTTACAACGCAGGCCCTCTCAGCCCAGACCCTTTGACTGAAACAGGCAGGGGGGTATGGTGGAGAATGGAAACCCACAGGCTTGCAACCAGCCTTTTTAGTGTCCTGAATAAAACCGAGCTGTTCTCCTCCACTCTCTCTTGGCACTCGCTCTCACTTGCACTGTTGCTAGTCCCCTTGACAACTAAAACCATTAGGATGTTTGAAATATTTTCGTCTTAATTTTGACTTGAAACAGGGGGAGCAAGAGAAAGAGAAATAAGTCATTTCTAGGTTGGGGAGAAAGTGGACAAATAAGCAAGATGTTGCCTATTTTAGGCTCCATATTCCTTCATAGAAATAATGTCTTGAGAATCTTTTAGGCGCTTATTCTTATTATAGTTCCCATAATTTCTCACTCTTCTATCTACTGCCGTTTGAGTTTTGTCTCATCAGAAGGAAAACAGAAAGTGCTGCGATCATGATTTTCTCCCCCGAACAATACAGAAGTGTTTCTCTTGATCTTGGATGGCTGACCTGTGAAATTCTTCAATGTGGCTGTTTTTGACTCTCAGTGTGTTTGGATTGGGCCATTGCATGTGGATGGCTGAGGCCCAGACTAACATGCAGGACACCCGAGTCGTGTCTTCCCGCCACGACACAGCTGTTCCGCGTCATTAACAATGACCTTTCCCACCGTTTATCATTCAAATGTGTTTTTCAAGGATGTATTTGTTTGAAAGAGTCCCGTCTCCACCTCTGTCTGTGCAAATATACCTGTCTGAATGGGCTTCAAGCATGTTTAATATCATTGTCACCAGATGTCTTTATTGTTGAAGGTTTTTGAGTGTGACAAAAGACTTTATGGGATAATAACATTAGAAAAAAACAAGGAGATAGGAACCATTTTTAAGCAGAAAAGGAATTCCTAGAAATTCCTTCCTTTGCAGCTGTTGTTTTAAACTTTAGAAGTGGTTCCCTTCTACTTGATTTTTTAAATTCTTTTATTGATTTTATTTGAATCATTGACCTCTATCCCATGACCCTCATTCCATCTTTGTCCTGTACGATTCCCTCACCCCAGGCTGACGAGCGGTACCGTAAGAACATTCAGGGCTCCCCTCAGGCCGCCCCTCCTCCCAAGCAGCCCCCTCAGCCTCCCCGCTCCTCTGAACCGTTCTCCAATGGCGGCGGCTCCGCCTCCTCCGAGGCCTCCGCCATGCACCGGCCCATGGAGCCTCAGGTAACTCCCCCTCCTCTCTTTGCTCCTGTTGCACTCTTCCTCCCTCACTGATGGATTCATATACTCACATGGTTTTGGGGCAGAAGGGCGTTGAAGTGTATATGGAGACTGTTGTTCTTTCTGTGCGGAAGCAGTTGGCGGCGTACAAAGTAATCTGAAATGAAACTGTTTGGAAGTGATTTTCCTTTAGAGTCTGGTATGTTGATGACCACGAAACAAATGCAACAGAGTCCATTTTGTATGTGAGCTGATATCTCTGAATCGTGGCTAAGTCACTCGGAAACTATCTAAATGGAGAAGATAGAGCGGAAAACGAAGTGTGTTACTGTGTGTTTGGGTGAACTGTCCCTTTTTTAAGCTGCTCACCTTTGTGATTTCTTCTTCCCGCTGAGCAAATGGCAAAGAGTGCACACTGGAACACAAGTGTGTAAGATGTGCATCCTTACTGCTTATAAAACCCAACACATCCTTGTATTGCATGGTACCAGTCTGATGTTTGAAACCACTAATCCACACCAGGGGTGGCCATATAGATTAGTCGCTTCGTCACTGAGCAATCCAAGACATCATCTGCTTTATGTCACTAAATTCATACCACAGGTTTTATATTTTTGCAAGTAATACATGCTTAAATAACTTTTGCTTAACAAGCTACACAATTTATTTTTCTGAAAAACATCCAATAGCCATGTTAAAATAAAACATAACATGCTTATTCGCTACCGCTCTCATATCTCTACGCTATATATTAAGCTACCTCTAGCAGTCGATTAGCTTAGCTTAGCATCAAGACTGAAAACGGTCAGACAGCTAGCCTGGCTCTGTCCGAAGGTAAAACAAATCTGCCTACCAGCAGATGTTATGTCTGGTTTGTTTTAATCGGTATAAAAAACCAAAATGTGTGATAACAATCTGCTGTAACTCTCTGTGAGAAAGCAAGTCAGACTATTTCCCAAAATGTCAAACTATTCCTTTAAGAATTACAACATTACAATCTAGAGCCCAGAAGTGAAACACATCGTGCCGTGTTGTGCTGTTGTCTGAATTCGCATGTGTATAGATCTGAGCACAACGTATGTGAAAAGCCACGCACACACACCTTCCCTCATGTCTCACTGTGATGTCTGCTTGTTTCACCTCCCTTCCTCCTCCTCCTCCTCCTCCTCCTCCTCCTCCTCCTCCTCCTCCTCCTTTTCCTCCTCTTGTCCTCCCTCACTCACTAAAAGGTCCAGTGGTCCCACCTGGCTGCCCTAAAAAGCAGCAACAGCACCGCTCCCTCACCTCCTCCTCCGGTCTCTCGTTCCCAGTCCTTCAGCGAGCCCGGCGGCGTGACCTCTAGCTTTGCACAACTCCACCTGCGTTCCCAGGACCCCCACCATCACCACCACCACCATCACCCATCGCCCGCACGCACTGACCCCCAGCTCCAACCTCCCCTCCACCACCCTCAGGCCCATTCTAGGGCTGAACACCAGGCCAGCAGCGAGGAGGTGCCTCCCAAGGTAAGGAGCTGATGAGGGCCCCCTCCCCATCCCTTTCCTGACCTCGTCTCTCCTCTCCCTCATTCACTTCTTCTCATGCCGGTCACTTCACTTATCGTGCTGCTCAACCACAACCTGTGTGTGTGTGTGTGTGTGTCTGCCTTGTTGTGTTCAGTCTCATTTCAACACTGTTAATACACAAATATAGCTACTATGAGTTGTATTAAAATTAAACATTACGACTTTTTGAACTCAGTAATAATTTAACATGATATGAGTTCGCTCTGAGTGCCTGGTGGGGGTGCTGATGTTGGAGAGGTTCTGCCATCACTGAAAGGTCCAGCTTTCTCTGAGTGCTCAATTGTTGTGGGTTAAGAGATGCTTTTGTAAGATATTCTGCATCTGTGTCCGTACACATGCCAGAATTATTTTTGGGAAACAGAATAAATCTGTGGCAGATATTGGGTTTATCCAGTTATACTGGATATGTTGCTGCTCGGTGGCTTCTTTCTTCTTCTTTTATTTAGTTTTTTGTAACACCAAACTCTTGTCTTGTGAACTTTTTTAAATTCTTATTTTCAATTTGAGATCAACTGTAATTCACAATGTTATGCTCAGTGTCTATAGCTCAGAAAAACTGAATAAAGTACTTTTTATCTGCTTTCTTTTCACAATAAAATGTGTTCAGATCATTTTCACTGGCATTCAGTGCCGCGTTGAAGCGTATACTTGATGATGCAGCAGTGTATTCTGTTCTGCTGCAGCTGTGGATCTGAACACGGGTATGCTGACACTGTTCATTTTTCTGTTAGGTAGATGTTTTTGGGTGTTTTTTTTTTTTTTTTTTGGAAGATATTCATTTGTTGGTGTCCTTTCTTTTGTTTTCTCCAGGTACCAGTAAGGACAACATCCAGATCTCCAGTGCTATCACGCCGCGAGTCCCCTCTGCCATCACAGCCCGGGAACCAGGGCGGACAGAGGAACGCCGGCGTGTAAGTAAAAGCATTGTCCTGGATATTACTGGGAACATTACTTGCCAGTGACGACGCAGGTTGGCTGGATCAAAAACAAATTTGTTATGTCTGGAAATGTTAGACTGGTTGAAAACTTCACATATCTAAATATATAGAGAGAGAAATCATAGATTTAGAAAATACTACTAAAAAATGTCTAGAAATCTTAAATCATCACCACAACAGGTGAAATAATGTATATACACTATCAGTTAGAATTCCTAAGTAGTTAGAGAGCTATATTTTCAGCTGCTATTTCTTTATGAATCAATCAATCTTAGTCCAGTTGTTGTTCTTTGTGACAGTAACGTGGAGCAGCGCCCGCTGTGGGACCGAGTGGAGAAGCTGCAGCCTCGGCCAGGCAGCGGCAGCTCCTCCGGCTCCTCCAACTCCAGCTCCCAGGCCAGTTCTGGTGACCGCTTCAGGCCACGCTGTGAGTCCCCTGGTACAGTACTCTGCCACATGTCACTAACGCTACTAACTTCTCGTTAGTACATATCATTATTACTATAATAACACCATTATTACTCACGACTATGCTGTGCTATGTGCTCACGCTTTAGTACATTTTCTGCTCATTAGTTTTTTATTTTTATGCAGGCTCACTTTGCCTCAGCTCTGTTTCCCCTCACTACCTCTGCTTCCTTTTGTTCCTTCAAAGCTTCCTCCAAATCTGAAGGATCGCCTCTCCAGCGGCCTGAAAATGTTCCCAAAAAACCAGATGAAAAGAACCTGGCCAGGCCTACTCGCCCAGCTGTAAGTCCACTGTCACTAAAGTGCTGGCTAAACTTGTTTGATGCTGAATAGGTGAAAACTGTTTTTTGTTTTATTCCACTTCTCTATTTTCTACTGCTCTAATTATTCAACCACCTGGTGTGTGCAACGTCTCATGAATCCAATGGGTGGTGATTGTTGGGGAACCTCTTAGGGTGATGCGGTAAGCCTATTAAATGAGATTACATAATCACACCTATGCTATGCTTGCACCATTGCCCCACTCATTGCTTTATATGATAAAGGTTTGAGATAAAAGAACTGTTTCTCCTGTGTAACAGTCATTGGTTACTGTCCCCTCTGCCTGTGATGTGATTGCCTTCTCTCCTTTTGCCTGCACACTTCTTCCTCACTTGATTGCTCGTCGTGGACAAAGCTCACATGGCACCCGAAGGGTTAACCCTCTGCAGCAGCCTCCTGAGCCTAGATTTGAATGCGACCACATTTGAATGCAAACACACTCTTCCTGTTTCCTTGCTCCTAATCTCACCTGGCTTTATTGTTGAATAAACCCGTTTGCTTTGTTGAGCTTGTCAGGGAAGTATCCCTCCTCCCTTTCTTGCTCGTCACTGACCTTACAAAACTTCATTATTAAGAGTATGCGAGGGAAAACTAGCCGAGGGCAACATACAAGACAGTTACAAGACAGACTTTAGAGGGTACAATCCTGCTAATCTATGAATTAGAAATCAATTCAACTATTTGATTACTTCCCAGCAATATGCCACTTAACTCACCGCATCCCAGAACGTACACTAACTGGGATCTCAGCCCAGGTCTTATTACTCGAGGCCGAAGTTCCTATACTGTAGAGTTTGAAACATGCAGACACGAGTGCAGGTCTTTGGTTAGAGAAAGATGTACTGCTGGGCTGAAACTAAACAATGCAAAAACACCCCAGGAGGGTACGCAGAGATCTGAGGCTGTAGGCGTATGTAAGTAGAACAGAAACACGTTTAAATGAAGTGAGGAGGGATGGCTTCATGGCTGCTTTCAGGTTGTCTAGAAAACGAGAGCCTGTGATGCAGCGATTCAAAAGTGTGGCAGCAAATTCGCTCACATGCTATGAATTGCACCATATTTTGGAACCAATAAGGTGTCATTCTAGACCAACTGAGTTTCGGACTCAAGTCTTTCTGTTCCTCTTAGGACCTGACAGCTCTGGCCAAGGAGCTTCGTGCGGTAGATGACGTCAGGCCTCCCCACAAGGTCACCGACTACTCCTCCTCAAGTGAGGAGTCGGGCACCACCGACGAGGACGACGATGAGGAGGTGGACCAGGAGGCGGGAGACGAGTCCACCTCAGGAGCTGAGGACTCCAGGGCTGGGTAGGTAGAACTGTGATGATGTTGTGTCAGTGTTGGCCCCCACCGTCTGTTGCATTCATGTTTATTTGTAAGATACGATTCAGTCACTTCTCTTTAATTTCATATTTAAGTTTAAAAGCTATTTCCTTCTCAGATATTTTTAAAGACATTGTCCTCAGACGATGTGTATTGTCAGACTCATCAGTGTTGCATGGCGTTTCTGCATGAATGTTAACACTGGTCTGGTTACGGACATCAGATTTTCCCATGGCTTCTGCAGGAGGCTGAGTAACGGGGAGACGGAGTCCGCTAAGACCATGCTGGTTGAAGACTCGGAGAGCGACCAAGCCACCACGCCCTGCAAGGATGGCACGCTGGTCATCAGACAGGTAGGAGGAGGAGGCAGGAATTGGACTTAAAGAGATTTAACATGCTAACACTTCATGTTAAGTTAAAGGCATATTCTGCTTGGATATAGTTTGTCCAGTGTGTCAGTGTTCTCTCATTCTCCACTATTTCCACTGTGTTCCTGTACATTACCAGGCCTCTTTTATGTTCTTATCGTCATTATAGAGTTGCTGCTTCATATTTCACATTTACAGATGGGAACAGATGGTTCTAGTTTGCATTTAACGCGACATGCACAGCAGTGGTTGTCGCCAAAGATGAATTTAAAGAATATCTTGTGTGCGATGTCAGGGTCAGAGACTCTTGTTTGTGAAATGGGAGTAAGTCATGTTTGGAAGCAGCACACTAGCAGCAACATACACCTTCTCTTGCTCGCCACCAGCTTGCTCGAGTCCAAGTGTGCCTGTTCTTGCTTCCAGAGCACCGTTGACATAAAGCGGTTGGTCAATCTGTCATCCTCCTCCTCTTCCTTGGCTGGCCCTGGTCATGGCCACGGCCAGACCCAACCCCCCGGCCAGGGCCACGTCCTCCCAGAGAAAAACGGCTTTGCCGGCCGCATACACCACCTACCAGACCTTATCCAGCAGAGCCATCACTCCCCTTCCTCTTCCGCAACCATCCCTTCCTCCTCCTCCTCCTCCTCCTCTTCTTCCTCCATCCCCTCATCATCTAGCCATGCCAGTCCTGCCATGTCCCCACAGAACCCCCTGGACAAGCTCACTGCCATAGAGGTATGTCACCCTCGCAACACCAAGACAAACAGCCGAGGAGTGGACAGCTGCAGAGTGTGCAGGCTTAGACGCGCAGCAAGCAGATTTGGGTCAGATGGCAGTTTGCAATCATTTGTTCTTTCTAGTTTGTGTCCAAGATGGTAAAAGATGTACTGCTTCAAGACAAAGTTACCCATCATAGAGAAGTAATTAACTGTTCTTGACTGTCACTGTCAATTTAAGTTTTGATGTCGCCATCCTCTCCCTGGACGTGAAGCAAAGTAAAATAAATTACCCGCAAATGTTGTTTTGTCATTTTAAGTAGGATCGGTAGCAAACACACCTCCATCTCTAAGCCTGTACATACAGCCTGTCCAGTCCTTGATTGATTATCAGAGTCTCTCTGCGCCCTGTCCTGCCCCCTTTGTCCCCCTCCTGGCTTCGCTCGGGCTCTTTTCTGCACCCTTCTGGCTTTGGCTGACACCTGGTTTGAATCCTCTGAGCTGCCGCAACCTCCTTCCCTTCCGCAATTCACTACATTGCACGGTGTCGCCGCTAACACTGGTGCCTCCTGGTGGTAGAACATTGCAGCCATTGAATTAGGAGAAACTCAACTGGAGCCTGATGGCATTGAACAAGGCGTGCATTACTTCCTTAAAGAGAAGACATCACATTTATTTTTAAAGTTGAATATTATAGATTACTGTCGTGTTTTCTGTGTGACACATAACAAACAATGTGCATCTTGGGTGGTGGAATATCGATCCTCTGCGCTTTATTAGGAGCAGCTTTCTTCCTCTAACGCCTCACAGCCTCACAGTGTTTGGGTCGTTTCTCATTTCCCTCAACACATTTCTTCTTGTCGCACATGTTGTTTTTTTCTGTTCTGTCCTCGCTAGCGTCAAAACAACTAACATAACTGCACATTATCTTTTTTTCATTTGATTTGTGCCTACTATTGCTGCATTAGTTGTTTGTGTCATAGAAATGTAGTTTTGATTGAACAGAGTTTTGCTGAATGCTGTTTTATGAGCCCCTAGAGGTAGAACTGTAACTCAAATGTTCAAAACTGAGGGTTGTCCAGTTGCTATTGTACTTTTAAATCAACAGTCAGTGTAACACATTTTTATGTCATGGTTTGGTCCAAAGGCCTAAAACTCTCTGTCTCCAGCTCCATTTTAAATGTACTTGGTTACTATTAAATCCAGTTTTCTCTACAACCACGAACTGCTTTTTATGCAGGTTAAGTTGAAAGACTCTGTTTTCTAAACGTCTTAAATCTCTTGTCAGTCCCAGTCAGAAAGCAACTCCATGTCCAAACACAAGTCTTCCTCTTCCTTCACTCCTTTCATCGACCCTCGTCTTCTCCAGATCTCTCCATCCAGCGGCAGCTCCCTCAACAACATGGGTAGGTCAGCAGCTAGCTGAGCAAATGTGTTTATTAGGGCAGCAACGTGATTTTAAAAACTGTTGAATGTAGGTCAGTGTATCCCAAGTTTTTTACTAATTTGTTTTAGGGAGTTTTTCAGAGCAATGGCTTCTCCCTCCACACATTTAAAAAATAAAATAAATAAAAAATTCCAGCACTGATAAAGAAATTACGTTGAAACATCAGAGCTAAGGCGATGAGTCAAGCTGTACAATTTACATTAGTGTTACGCAATGGGATATTGCGACATAGTCGCATGTACAAGAGAGATGGGTGGAGATAAACACACACCAGGTTGTTTGTGAATCATTAAATAACATGGTGGCATCCAGCCTGACCTCCACTACCTATGTGCCTCCTTCCAGCAGCATTTGGGCAGGACGGACGGCTGGCGGACCCGCTGAGGTCGGACCCGTCCCGTAAAGGCTCAGTGGTCAACGTCAACCCCGTGAACACGCGCCCGCCGAGCGACACGCCAGAGATTCGCAAGTACAAGAAGAGGTTCAACTCTGAGATCCTGTGTGCTGCACTGTGGGGTAAGTGCATCTCAGAAATCTGCATGCGATATGGCCGAGTGCTGCGTACAACCACTGGGAAGGAATCATGGTCTTGCTCAGAAACACCTCAGTGGGGTGGTGGCTTGTGAAACCTACTTATTCTACCCTGGTATCCATCGAAGCTCTACTAACTGTGTTCATTTATGTGTTCATGTTCATCCGTGATTGTTCCAGGAGTGAACCTGCTGGTGGGGACAGAGAGCGGTCTGATGCTGCTGGACCGAAGCGGTCAGGGGAAGGTCTACCCCCTGATCAACAGGCGACGCATCCAGCAGATGGATGTCCTGGAAGGACTCAATGTCCTGGTCACCATATCGGGTACAGTACACGTGCTTCCTTTGGCTACTGAACACTGGCTTCTATTGTTTAACTATTGAGAGTTCGTCACTGCTTAAATGCCTCTTTCTACTTAAACTCATCGTTGAGAATGGACAGAAAATAAGTGCATAATTGTTGTTATTGCATTGTCACTTGCAACTTGCAACTGACAACTGTAAACTTTCTGTTTACATGCAGTCCACCTGTATAATTTGTGATTGCATAGCTGTGAGAACCATTTGTGCAAATGTGTATGAGTTTGTCTGCCTGTCACCCACTACGTTCATTCAATCAAACTCCACCTCTTGCAGGTAAAAAGAACAAGCTGCGAGTGTATTACCTGTCGTGGCTGAGAAACAAGATTTTGCACAACGACCCTGAGGTGGAGAAGAAGCAGGGTTGGGTTAATGTGGGCGACCTGGAGGGATGCGTCCACTACAAAGTCGGTACGTCTCCTTGTCCGTTAGAGTCCTCAAATGATTGCACACAAAGAGAGGGTTCAACTTGACCAAGAAGTTTTGAAAAGCTCTTCTTTAAGCAATACTATCACTCCTGAATGACTCACCTCTCCCTTTCATTCCAGTGAAGTATGAGAGGATTAAGTTCTTGGTGCTGGCCTTGAAGAACGCTGTGGAGGTGTACGCCTGGGCACCCAAACCCTACCACAAATTCATGGCCTTTAAGGTAAGCATTGTCCCAGGATGGATCTGGATCTCTACTCATTCCACCAAACACTGATGTTTGTTATTGTTACTCCTGTGTGAGGTGACCTGACTAATTTATTTATTAATGGTTGGCTTTAGTCCTTTGGTGACCTGGTGCACAGGCCTCTGCTGGTTGACCTGACGGTGGAGGAAGGTCAGAGGTTAAAGATCATCTATGGCTCCTGCTCAGGCTTCCATGCTGTGGATGTGGACTCCGGTGCCGTCTACGACATCTACCTGCCCACACATGTAAAGCACTCGGCGCAGTCTGATCGCAGCTTCTTGTTTTTCATGCTCTTTACTCTCTTAACCCTTTCTTCTTTTTTGCTCCCGCAGATCCAAACCAGCATTCAGTGCCACGCCATCATCATCTTGCCCAACACTGATGGCATCGAGCTGCTGGTGTGTTACGAGGACGAGGGCGTCTACGTCAACACCTACGGACGCATCACCAAGGACGTGGTGCTGCAGTGGGGAGAAATGCCAACTTCAGTGGGTAAGTGGGGCATCAAAAAGTGGAAACTGTACCGCGTCTTTAGATTTTCTAACAGCAATAGTCACCATTTCTTACCCGTCTCCCTCTGTGTCTGAGCAGCCTACATTAGGTCGAACCAGATCATGGGCTGGGGTGAGAAGGCCATAGAGATCCGCTCAGTGGAGACGGGCCACCTGGACGGCGTCTTCATGCACAAGAGAGCGCAGAGGCTCAAGTTCCTTTGTGAGAGGAATGACAAGGTGAGAACAAATCTCTTCTTTCTTTCCTCCCACCATCCTTCCATGCTGTTGCTTCTCTTTTCCAACTTTCTTAATTGGTTCTCAGCTGGGTTGTTTGGCATGTGTCATCAACTGATTCACCAAATATATGTAGCAACTCCTGTGAATCACGATTTCAAAGGAAGCTACACGACATACCAATATGTGTTTTTGCCTTTGTCCCCCGCCTGTCAGGTCTTCTTTGCCTCTGTGCGCCCTGGAGGGGCCAGCCAGGTGTATTTTATGACCCTGGGACGCACTTCTCTTATGAGCTGGTAGTCGAATCCAACCGCCACCAGCCAACACGACGACCATACCTAAGCAATGACCAACAGATGACGATTGTGACCATGACCAACGACAATGAAGAGAACGGCCTTGAGCCTGAAGTGGAGAAGCGTCTCTACGGGGTGAGCGGCTTCCTCTCACCTGCTCAGGCAAACAAACAACGGATTGGACTGTAATCATGAAAAGAAGCTATGGGTGGGTGTGTGTTTGGAGGATGGGGAGATGCGTTCTGTTTGTGTGCATCGTCACAAGTCCACTGAGTGTACCAGTAAACTATATTATGACAACAGAAATCCCCCACCAGCCTCCAGGTTTTTCTCGCCCCAGCCCCGCTACCCAACCTTTGAGCCGATCCTCATTTTCTCTTCCTCTGCAGGATGTGGGATCTGTTGCCTGTTGATGGTAAATCTTTATGTGTCATAGTAAAACTTTGCATCGTGTATGTGTGTGAGTGGAGGGAACACTGAGCATGTGAATAACTGACAATGTGTGTTTGTCTGAGGGGGCGATGGGAGGCTAAACGCGGCTGTTGCTGTATCTAAGAAGGCGAATACTGTATGTGCCACACCTTGAGTGTAGCTGTTTATAGCTGTGTTTAGACAAAGTTAACTCTTACTCCCACCACGGTAGATTTCCACGTCAAGCATGCCATTTAACACTAGTTCACAGCCGCCGTTTTCCTAACGCTTGACATGTAAATCTGCCTCTGTGTCTTCACTTTTTTTGCCTTCTCCTCCTTAAAGTGAAGAATTTTTTAAGGGACCTTCTTGATATATCCATTAAATACAGGGTACTGGATATCAGCTTGTACATACTAACTACATCAACCTCGTGGGCTTCAGACTCTCCCAACGTTTACCACATTGCCTCACGCACTGTAGGTTATGTCGGACAGAAGTAGCCCTGTTTATGACCGCATGTTGCTTTGGTGTTATCGACACAATTAGCCCCAGTTTTTCATACACTGTATATTTTGTATGTGACTTGCTGCACATAAATAAAGCATAAAAATGCAGGAGACACCCATAGATGAGCTTCAAAGGAAAAATTCACCCTATTTAGCATCAGTCAGTAATGTTCCGTATTTTGAAGTGCCAGCTTTCCTTTGATCTGCTTTGTCTATTTCAGTTGCTCATTTTCACGTGGTCATTGGCTTGTAGTTCTGTTGTTCTACTGGAAATATAAAAACACACCACCAAAACCACACATGGACCCAGAAATGTGACATGCATTACCAAAAGTTTGCTTTGTTTTTTTGTTTCTTTCCAGGTGGATTTTTCCTTAACATCAGTCATAAGTAGGGCTAGGATAAACTGTGAATTAGACATACAGAATTTAGCAGGTGGCCATTAAGGTAGCATGGAGGACCTGGGACAGGAGTGACAGAAAGGGAATGAAGGCATTGTGCATAAATCTACGAGGGCTGAGAAGGAGCTTTGAACATCACACGCCACAAAGGGGAGGAAATCAGGATCAGCTGATTGTCCATCTGCACAGTTGCAGCGTTTGAAGCCCTGTTTCACATCTGCTATCATCCAACTCTGTATTTTGAAGGAGACTTTAGCTTGATGTTTAGCTAAACGATTGCCTTAGAAGGGTCTCCAGCCGATTAAAACTGCTCAAAAGCCACTGTAGGTTTTCACGTTTGGATTTTGCGTACTGTAGGAACACTAGGACCTCTTTTTGGCCATTTTGGGCTTCAGACAGGCAGTTTCCTCAGTCCAGTCTGGATTGAAGAGACCAAAACACCACTTAAACTGGATCATTATTCCATCCCAGAATTTTATTTCTTCGTTTTACTTTTCTACCTTTTTTCATCCTCTAAAACCCAACTTGTTTGTCACTTCATGTTCAGTCTCATTCCACTGTTAAAATGTAAATCCACCCTGCAGCTGTGTGTTTGTATGGATGAGAAAACTCGTAGTACACACACACCTAAACTCGACTCCTTGATCCTGATTTCAGTAAGGGTGGTGCCTTCACTGTCCACCCCGGAGCCCTGCAGAACATGGGAATGAGATGCTTTCACTGTCTGATCATCTGTGGAAAGCAAAGAAGGCAAAAGATCTAATGTTCTAATAGCAGTGTTACAAAACCACTTCAGACGGCGTGAACTAAGCGGCATATTTTTAACTCTGACTTAGTTTTTAGTCTTGTTTCTGCAATTTTTATTGTGTAACCCTTCAGATAAGTATGCGACTGCAGTGGTTTTTAAATTGTAATGCACACCTTACGTTGAAAATGTTTACAGAAGCAATTGTTTTGTTAAACCAATGTGCATCGATATGAATATTTATGGTTGATTTTGAGGGCAGTTTTCCCCCGTTTTTGTATTTTGTATTATTCCCTTTTTGTACTATCATTTAGATGTTTGTGTACAGGAATAATCAACTTTTGCTCACGATATGAACGTCTAGAGTGTGACTTCACTGATTCCTCTACATCCTGCATTAGTGCAGTGTGCCTCTGGCTGTGTGGCAGCGTGGATCAAATGTTTTCTACCACCCAGGTGACATGTTTCCCCTCAAACGTCTCTCTGCCATGCCTCTCTAATTTATGTCCTCTCTGTGTGTACTATGGGAATTACTGTATTTTCCTGAAGGTCTTTTTTTCCATTGAATAAAATCAGAAGTAATTTACAGTATGGCGTCAGTCATTCAATAGTGGGGTTTTAACAAAGTGTGACTGGTTTCAGATGTCTATAATATTTATTATAATCCATAATTATGCCATTTCTAGTTTCATCAGCATCGGAAAGTAAAAGAAGCAAACTAAGATGCATAAAGTAGCTATACCAAACTAAAAGTACAGATGAAATGGAAGACATTAAAAGTCTTGAATTAGAAAGGACTACTAAAGTGACAGAATCAATGTATTATTAATCGATGCAAAAGGAAGAAATGCCTGTAAAATAGATACATGAATAAATAATGATTATTTCCTGCTCATTGTTGGTACAAGGTTCTCTTCCTGAGCCACAATAAACACAAATTATACTCATCTTCACGTTCCACTAAATTGCACACTGGACAAATTTGACTCTTTTTCTTCCAATGCAGCATACCTACCTTTTTCACTAAGAGGTGGCAGTATACCTGCTATTTGGGCACCATAGAAAAATATAGATAATAGACAATCTACAATATACAAAATATAGATTGTTTTTCTTTTATAAGTTAAAAAGTATATGATTTTCAGTACAATCATGTTTAATTTCACATTAAGTCTACAACCCCGTTTGAATTATAATCCTCTGCCATCGCTGTCTCTTATGGTTTTTCGTCAAGCAGATTTCATCAAAAGTTGATACATCATTACAAAAATTGAGAAACGCACTTTGCACCAGTGAGCATGATACATTTTGACTCCACTGCTGAGAAGCCTGGAAGCTGAGAGCAGAAATACATTGCTGGAAAAGCTAAATTGAAATACGGCTTATGCTGGAGGGTGACACAAGGGGGCGACAACCCTTCGACGCATGATGAAACGCAATGACGTCGCGCTACGGCGGCCAATCACGCCGGTGAGCGGACCGGAAAACGCCGAGTTGAAGCCTCAGCTTGTTTACCACGTAGCAGTGGAGCATTCCGCTGTAATACGCTGCGGAATCATCACTGAATTCACACTAATTACACAGATATTTAACACTCAGCCACAATCAAATTTAATCAAACAAATAAATAACCCAGTGAGGAAAAGCAGGCGCAAAACTACCATTAATATTTGTTTTCACCACAAGATGGCGGCGTTTGGCACCTCACGGCCCAGCCCACTTCATGTCGCTTCCAAACGCGCTGTCAGTTTAGTAAAGCTGGCCTTGATACTCCACAACACTGTTTCCCGTTTACGCCGAAAATATGCTCGTAAACGTAACAATTGTTTGCCAGCATAATTTTAAGCTTTATAAGAGGCATGTCGGGGCTTTTCCTGTCGGAATTGTCATGTTATAACAAACCAAACGAAGGTAAGTATACACATTGCGTCACGCCGCATCTATTTCAATGTAAAAACGCTTCAAAACACAATTGAGCCACGCATTTGCTTTTATTGTGAAACACCACCGGGGCGGAAGCCGGCGTCGGTGCGCGCTCGCTAACCTGACGCTGGTTTGGCTGGGTCACGCTGCAATCCGGCCGGATGTTTTTGCGTCGCCAGTATGTGACGGAGAGCGAACGTTTGCTGGGTTTCACCACGAAGCTGATCGCGCGGCTCCAGCGGCTCCAGCGGCGGACCCGGAACCAGGTGAGCGGCCGCACGCAGGCGTTGGCCTGCGCGGACTCGTGTTAGCCACCCGGGCTGTGCGGGTTGATGCGGGTGAAAAAGCTGCACGGGGGTCGTGACGGCGTCGGCTTGCAGTGCGCCGTGCACGTCCCCCCGCGCGCTCCCCAAACATCCACAAATGGGGTTTCTGTAGCTCGCAGCCCCCCCTTCAGCAGGCAGGTGGCGGCTTGCGCTGCTTATCACCTGTTTGACTACAGGCGAAGGTGTTTTTAAACGGGGGGGGCTCTGGAGTGCAGGAGGCCTGAGCATAGACGCACAAGCTTGCACTAGTTGCCTGTTCAATTCCTGGAGAATCCTGCCTCGTGGCCTTTTTCTCAACCTGCCTAGTGTTCATGCATATGTGCTCTCTCTCTCTCTCTCTCTCTCTCTCTCTCTCTCTCGCTCTCTCGCTCTCTCTCTCTGACAGCTGGACAGCTGTTTCTTTGCAACACAATGGGTGGTTGTGGCTCTCTGCGGATCTGAGCAGTAGCAGCAGCCCAGGCTTGGGTTCACAGCTTTTGATTGGCGGGTGGGATGGGTGGGGGTGAGCCCGAGGCCCAGCAGCCGTCTGTCCCCATCCCAGGAGGCTTTAACTTCTCTCCATTAGCCCATCATCAAGGGCTGCACTAAGTCAAATAGCCCCTCTTGTACATGCAGCCATAAATTGCCGCTCTTCATTTCATTGTGGTTTTGAAGATCTGACTGGTCCGGGAGCTGCGGCAGTCTTGTTTCGACCCCTTAGCTTTTCCACACAGGCTTCGTCTGTTCACTTTTCCACATTAGGATTATTTATTTGAATGACGCTGGCGAGTGTCACCATGATATCCCAACTTAATCGTGTGTGTGTTTTCAGTGCTAGGTGGAAATTCAGGGGTCAGAGAGGGCACGAGGGCAGAGGGTCTCCTCCCGTTGCCTAGAGACCTGGATCAGATAGTACCAGTCGTTTTTAGTATGTGTTTCAACGCGCCCAAACGGGTCTAAGTGCTGAAAAGCCTCCAAAAACTATTTTGCTGATCAAGTCACATGGAGTCAAATCCATGCTTTCTGGACTCCTCAACAAGCGCGTCCTCTGTGTCTCTGCTGTTTCCCCCCCGTCTCGCAATTGTTCTTCCGCTATTATTGGACTCTGCAGCTTACGTTTGCTTTGTGTGCATCCACTCTTATCTGTGTCCAAAGAGGAAGTGGCGATCGGCCCTGTTGCCGCGGCAGTTGTTGGGAGCAGCGCACACCTGTTTGTTACAGCAGATGGCCTACAGAGAGCTCTTCTGTCCGCCTGTTTGGATACCGTGCAGTTGGGTCAGCTGCTGGATTCCCCCTCATCGCCCTTATCTGACTCGGCAAGCCGACTCCGAGCACATTCTTATTTAATCAGCCAGTTGTCGAACCACCGAGCTGAAAGAACACTTGTTTTATTTGGCAAGTCGCCTGAGTGGGAACACACTGCCAGGATACATTCTGCTGGATATTTTAGCCTTATCTCCCTGAATTAATATTTCTGTTTGGCGGCCATGTTGCCCTCTGCTGTTATTTAAAACTTCAAAAGAGGCTGGATCATACTGTAAATACGAGGCCTCTGCAGTCCACTGGTGTGGTAGCTGCATGAGCCACGGTGTTGCATTTCAAACGTACACATATTTTCATTATTATTCATTAATAAAGTGTTCAGCAAAGGTAAATCACCTGCCTTTTTTTTGTTTTTGTGAAGTCATTCTGGCCTTGTGGCACGTGGGTCGTTTGCATCAGTGCCACTGGTGCAAATACACACGGGTATATTATTATTATATCACTTTTGTGTCAACCTGAGGGCGACTCTTCTTTGTTTAAATCATTCAAATTCTGTTACTTGCACACAGGCTCCATAATCCCACAAAAGAAAGGCAAAGATTTGTGCTTCCGAGTCATCTGCCCCAAGTGTGCTGCAACAATGAGGAACAGGTCCCCTCCTCATACTCAATGGGACATAAAACTTTTTGATGTCCCCCCACACACTTGTCCTTTTTCCTCTTTCAGCCCAGCCACACTCTCCTCTTTCCTCTTGCACTCTCTTAAAGGCCTCGCCAGTCGCTCAGCCAGCCACGGTCTGTCCTTTCTGTTCTGAACCCCCTCCACCAGCCCGAGACAAAGACCGGAGAGTGACTGTGGTGCTCTGTAGCCAGGTGTTCTCCATTGCTACCCCGGGCCGTAAAAGCACCAGCCCTCTGCAGCTGCCCTCCCCAGCCTCCCATTGTGTAGCTCTATTGTTCAGCCGCCCACCCCTCCTTGATTCATCGGCCACACAGGGGAAGCCCTTTCAGACTGAGAGTGCATGAGTGTGTGTGTGTGTGCTGGTGCACGTTGAGTACGCGTGCCTTGGGTAAACTGGGTGTTGCAGGCATTTGCCCACAGCCACTCCCCCGCTCCTCCCCTTGTCACTGTGCCTCATTCTAAGGCCGCTCCGCTCCGATTGGCGGAGAAGCAGCCACTGTAAACGAGGGAATGGCCGACATTGTTGCTCCATCTGTTCTGCCACTCACTGTCCAACTTGCCTGCTCGTGTAGGGGGTGAAAAAAATACAGCTCTGGAAGACACTCAAGACATTGAGGACAGAGGCGTTTGGCTGGAGTTGGATGCTCTGCTGTATCTGCAGCAGAACATCCAATCTTTCTGGGTTTCACCTGCAGTGTTTTGCAATCTGGTTTTTGAAGGATCTAAACCTGCGCATATGAGCTGATCTACTCCCCTTTCTGCATCGTTTGTTAATCTTTTAAGGTCTGGTAAGTGCATTGAAGTCCCCGCCTGTGTGCTTATAACCTGACTTGTATACTGAAATTTTACTTTTTAGCTTGCTATTTAATTGAAGAATGTCCTTTTTTGTGGCTGTTCTGATCTCTCATACAAAAGCAACTGCTTTTATTCTACTACCCCTGACCACTGAGATGAAGCAAAGGGTCCTTCCTAGCTGTAGCAGTGCTACCTACCTGGACGACAGGTTGCTCCTTTACAACCAGGCCGCTTGTAACGAGCTGCAGCATCATAAATCATTTTTATGCTGACCTACCTAAATAACTAACGTACGTGACCTAAGTTACTGGATTCTGGTGAATTTAAATAGACCAGAGTCATGTAAAGTTCACATTGAGAAGTTCAAAATAGTGCAGTCAAGAGATGAAATAGTCTGAGTTTGAACTGTTCCACAGGGCCCAGTAGTGACTATAACAGTCAGATTAATCACCACATTAAGAAACATTGGTGTGCAGTGTTTGCGGCTGCCTAAACTAAGTGCGAGTCTGCGGCTATCACACTGGCACTACAGTTCGAATTTCATTGTGATCAGTGTTGATGTGAAACATGATCGGGTGGGACAGTTTTGGGGGGAGGTCACAAACGGCAAGCTTCTTCCTATCTGGGTCACGTGAGGCTGGAGGAGGCAAATAGTGTGTTGGCCAAAGACGTTGGCCTCAGAATGTGTGTATGTATGCAACGTTCACATCGTGTCCTCAGTGTGTGTGTGTGTCTGTTCTGCTGCTTCTTTATTCTCGCGTTATTGGCTGTGAGGAGACAGGGGTGTGTGTGTGTGTGTGTATAAAGGGGAGACACCAGTTGCAAGTACCGCTCAGCAGACATCTGTTGTCCTGCTGCTGGCGGGGAAATCCTAGCATCTACCATCTAAATGCACCAACACACACACACAGTATTCCCCCGGCTGATTATTCTTCCCGGGACAGCCCACTTTTTACAATAAGATTTGAACAGTGTCGGGCATGCAGCGGTATACCGCCAGACAGCCCCTCCCAGACCCCTCCCCTTCAAACCCGAAAACCTTTACCCCCACTCTCACCCACCGCGCACACACACTTTTTAACACAAAGCTCCCACATACAAAGCGCTGTAAGGACTGTGTTACATATTCATTACTGCCTCCATCAAAGCCAGCAGTGCTGCTGTGTGTGAGAGCTGGCCGGCTGATGTTTGAAAGATGCACCCACTCAGACTGGAGGTCTGGAGATGGTGTGGTGAGGTCGCTCTGCCGTTGGTCTGTTAAGACCAGGCCCCGATGTAATCCACAATGCACTGAATGCATTATTCTGTGGAGCTTGGACCACACCAGAAGACTTTTTAAAATCTGTTCAGACGCTCAGACGTTAAGCAGCTAAACGCAACCAGACCAGGATCAGATTGTAAGAATCAAATGAGGTTAGTGTGATCATCTGTGATATGATATATGAAGGCAACTGATGGAATTTTATAATGACACTGAAGAAGAAACTGTATTTAATCATCACGCGATCACATCATGGCCAGTACCCCATTGAATGACTTAATCACATCAGTATTAGCATACCTCATTTGATACCGGTCCTATTGCTGATACCAGATCTCATTTAAAATATATTTCTAGTTCATTCTAGGGATTTGTTGTAATTTGCTTGTTACACGCAGTGTGGACATGCTCCGAAAACTTGTAATTTAGTCGTACTTCTCTGTCACAGAAATCCGCTTATTCGATGCTTGAAAACTTTCAGTGCAGTTGGATATGAGTGGTGCTCTACTTCTGTGTCTGTCCTTGGTGTAATGTCATGTCTACGCAGTGCCGCTCGCGCTCAGGCTGGATGATGTCAGGCCTTAGAGAAACTTGAATAGAAAGATAGTTTGGACAATCAACAGAGCGGAGTGCGCATGAAATGTTCCCAATAGCCACCACTGTCTCCACAGCAGCATGAGTCACTTTGTGAGTTAGATGTTATGCATGTGTGTGCATGGGCACCATCAACGCCCTCATTGGTTGATGCCAAGGTCCCAGTCCTAATCACTCTTGTAGGTCTATTGTTGTCTTGGGTGGCAGGGGAGGGTTGCCAGTGAGGCACACTTAAGCCCCCCACCCCACCCAACCCCCAACCCAGACCTTTTGGTAGTGTGTGTGTGTGTGTGTGTGTGGAAGGCGGGTCGCCGGCTGAACGCCGCAGCCTCTGTCTTGGCATTTGGAAGGGAAAATGCTTTCAACAGCTGTATCTTAGCAACAGTAGCTCAGCCGCGTTGCTAGGCAGCCCTTTTTCATAAAATGCGCACTCACTCCGCCCCCCCCCCCCCCCCGGGGGGGGGGGGGGGCCCTGGGGGGGGGGGGGGGGGGGGGGTGGGGGGGGGGTGGGGGGGGGGGGGGGGTGG
>JAVQJF010038951.1:0-46813 GCA_036023855.1 Gadopsis marmoratus | reverse complement strand
CACACACACACACACACACACACACACACACACACACACACACACACACACACACACACACACACACACACACACACACACACACACACACACACACACACACGGTCGCTACATATAGTAACACACAAACAGTTGCTGTGTCAATACAGGTGATGATGAGAACCGGTTAGACACGATATAAAATTCCTATGAACAGAAGACAGTGTGATTTCCCTGTTGTCCCCCACTGTGGTTTCTCGCTTTTACTCTGATTTATTATGGTTTTTTTCCATTCATAAATGGACTAGAGGGCAATATAAAGCACAAGGTTCAACTACATGTATGCACGTCAAAGCACACACACACACACAGAGTGTTTTTACACACACACACACACACACATAGAGTGTTTTTTATCACAGTCATTGGAGCCACTCAAGGTATTATCATGCAATTTGTCATGACATGTGAAGCCAAGGTAGCATTCTGTTCCTCTATCTCACCATCGGTGCCGATGTCGTCACTTTGTCTCATCAGAATGTCAGGTCTTATGGCTGACCTTTAGCACGTATTAATGGTCTGCCCTCAGTGGCACAAGGCCTATGCTTTTGTCACTGCAGATACACACACGGCTCAAAAATGAGCATATTTGATTTTTTGAGAGATGAATTTCCTGCATAATTTTCAGGAGAATGGCTTTAGTCGTACAGATTTTGTTGGGAGACAGATAACCTTTAGCCTTTTCCACATGATGGAAAAACAAATGTTGCCACTTGACAAGGAGGAAACCACATACTGAAAACCATCTCGAGTTTGTTTTGAGTGTACCCAGACTAACGGAGTGCATCGGGAAATAGTCCTCAAATCTGGACATATTAAATCCATAGGTTTCATCAAATCAAACATTTGTATAGCACCTTTCGTACAGGTAAGTGCAGTTCAAAGTGCTTCACAGATGATAAGATAATAAGACACAACATGTGCAGACCATAAACACAACAGAAACAAACAAACTAAAACAATCTTTAAGAATATGAAATAGATTTTGAATAAAACTAGGTTCAAATAAACCTACAGTAAAAACATGTTATAAAGCAGTTTTAGCTTTAAATGCATATTATGATTGTGTGTGGATTTGTGGTGAAAATAGCAGGATGCGTCCCAGTCCAATGGGAATCATTTACTAAGTTAATGTCAACTTTTCAAGAAATATGAAAAAAACAACAACTTTGTTTTAAGCTTCATGACACATTTCTTTTCGATAATCAACACGTTAACTGACTAGACATAGGAGAGTTTAATCCTTCAGTTTATCCGATAATTTACACTAAATATCAGGGTGTGTAAACTGATGGCTAGAGTGGGTGAATTGCGAATCTTTACCACTCCATGATGATCAGCAGGCACTTCTTTCCATGATGCATGTTCTCATACAGGCTGAGGATGCGGACAATATACGGCCCTCCTGAAACTCGCCAGTGGAGCTCCACCTCTCGCCTCGCTTTGGGGCTGTCGTAGAGAATCTGGGAGACACGCAGAGAAACAATGAGAGCTACAAAATTAAGTGATTAACAGAAAACCATGTTAAGTGCATAACAGGACCGAACTCAATAAATCTGTTTCTATTGCTAAATTCCACGCTTGTTCAACATTCAGTAGACTCAGATTGTGTTGATATAATCGTGTTTATAGCTCTACAAATTTCTGTTGACAGTAATTAGCAACTAACTTTTTATTTGACATATTTGAAGCTTTTGGTCTCATGTAATAAGTAACAGGAACAGGTGACTTTGAGCATCAATCAGTAGATCAACAGAAATTCAATCTGCAACTATTTTGATAATTGATTAATCATTCAAGTCATTTTCCACGCCAAACATTGCCTGGTTCCAGTTTCTCAGTTGTGAGGATTTGCTGCTTTTCCCTGTTTTGTATCACTGCAAATTCAATACCTGTGCGTTTTGAACTGTTCTGAAGATGACAGCTTTAGGAAGCGCCGATGGATATTTTGTAATATGTTAGTGTATAAAAGTAACAGTACTTATTTATACTTATTAATAGTAATTATTTAAAATGTTTTCATACCTATGTCATCAGTGTATTCTTACATGGTTAAATAATTATCACAGTCTTTGTTTTAGTTGGTGGAAAGTGACCCTTCAATGGTGCGGGCCCATGTAAGAGGAAAAGACCACTTGTAATAATAGAAACAATAATAAAACTATTGATGGTCTTCAGTGATTCAAGACACACTTATAGTCCTTAAAGCAGCCTGGTCACACGACAGGGGGTGTATATGTCATAAGCAGATGTACACACACACACACACACCTCGACATAGCGCACGTCTTCACTCAGTGTGTATTTTTGGATGTGACAGTGATGGAGTGGTCTCCTTCTGTTCACAAGGCCAGTCTGCTCACAGGCCGAGCCTGGAGTACATAACACACAGACAGGCTGACTCATTGACGTATGACACACCCACACACACACAGACTCACACATATTAAGCCTGTGTTCTCTAACAGGCAACTTTAAAATTCTCAAAATGTAAAAAGAACATTTATAAAATTTCAGATTCAACACTATGGGGAGAATTTCGTGGAATAATTTCACATTTTTCAGAAACTCCAAGTCAGAACAGTTCACAGCATTGTGTGTTTTTGCTCGCCAGTGTCAAAGAGGAAGTGAGGGCAGAGTGTTTCAGAGGAGCAGGGTGTTGAAAGTAGAAGTGGGTATCCGGTGACTTATTTGTCTGATCTGCTACTACATGTGTCCTATTTTGTAATGCAAACCAGTGGACAGGTTTGTTTCTGCCATGTCATTTATATCTTTATGACTTTAATCAGAGCAGGCAGCATGTGAGCTGGTTTCCTTAATTTCCTGCAATGAACCAGAATTGGCCACAATAAAAGTGGACTGTGTGGCTTAAATACACACATAAAACAGAATGGGGGACACTGAGACGACTGAGCCAATGAGACAGACCGTTAACCATCTGATGGACTCCTTTCTTATGTGAGGCGACATCATGCAACTAAACATATGCTTGTCCCTGATCCTGCTCTAAGCCAATCAACCACATCCTTGCGCTCCTCTACACCAATCAGATATCTGTCCGAAGAGCCTGTCACACACAGACTGACACACGCACAACTTTACCTGATAATGCTCACTGTGTTTAACAGCACACTACCTCTCATCTGAAATTCCCTCCTCACTTCTCACACACACACACACACACACACACACACACACTATATTGCTCCGACATGTTTATGCTCTATTAAATATTAGCGGCTGTCAAAGCACTGGTCTGCATATCTTGATAAAGAGGTGGTTCATCTTTAAAATTTCTACCAATAAAGTGCTACTCAGAAAGTATATCGCAAAGTGATCTAGGAAGTCGTATACAGTTAATAAGTGTTCATATACAGATATACGTGCTCTAATGATTGTCTATACTTGCTCTATTAGATTTAACTTATGACAAAATTAATATTAATATTAAAAATTTAAATATACAACAGCGTAGGCATAACTGTGCTTTGAGCTGAATGCTAACACTAGCATGGCAACATGCTGGTGTTTAGCAGGTGTAATATTTGCCATGTTCACTATCTTAGTTTAGCATGTTAGCATGCTAGCTTTTGCTTATTAGCTCTAAACATACAATTACAGCTGAGGCTGATGGGAATGTGGGTAGCTTAGCAGACATTTTGTCATAAACCAAAATATTGGACAAATTAAAGTGAAAAGTCAGACTTCTCATCTTTACTAAAATCCATTGCAATATATTTAAACATTGTTGAGATATTCCATTCTGGACCAAGGTGGAGGACTGCAGACCAGCACTGCCGTCCCTCGAGCCGCACAGCCCGCAAGGCTAAAAACTTTAAGAAACAAGGATGCATTTCTAAGAAGTCTTGTGTAGTTTTTGTGTGTGTAGTATTACATTACAATTTACAAAAACTTAAAAAACCCAAATATCATGATGTAAAAACACATTCAAATACACTGCAGACTTTCAACTCATGTAAGGAAAATATCCAAACAATATTTGTGCATGTTTTTCCATGACATCAGAGGTAAACTGCAGTGCACTTTACACAAAATCCCCACTAGGCAATAAAAACATAAAGCTCCTCTGCGTTGCATAAGATAAACAGATAGAAGGAGGGATCCAGCTCTTTTGAATCCTGTTCATTCACTCAGGCAGCGCAGCATGTTCCCTCTATGCTACAGTCAATGCAGATAATGAGCTTGACTCGCACAACAAGGAGCTGAAGCATGAGAGTCAATGGAGACTTATAAGCCCAAAACTCTGAGACCGATTAACTTGTTCAACAGCACCGGCTGCCTGGAGCGAGCCTGCATGAGATCTGAGTGCAGTTTTCACACACAAGAGCCCTTCCATGCAGTGTCTGACCAAACCACGGCGAAAGCTCATGAAAGATTGGTCTCTGTGGGTCGCAGAGGAAATCCAGATTTGCCATCACCAGCATGCCAAAGGTCTGACTGCAGAGGTGAACACACACAAGTATGCTGAAGGGAAGATTTTCAGTATGATATGAAAGCCTGTACACAGACCTGTAGATTGTACAGCTTTCCGTGCTGGGAGCTGGAAGGCAATTCAGGCGCTAAAATGGAACAATCCCCAGCCAAATACGTGCTTCTCAGTGTTATTAACAGTTAATGGCGGTGCTCAAGAGGACTGCTGTTCACCACACAGCTCTCACAGGTTCCTCTCGTCCCAGGAGCCAGACAAATTCAAGTTAAGACAATCGTGGTGACTGTAACTGAAATACATTATAAGGGTGGCTACCCTCCAGCTCTGCTGTAAAGTGGATTAAACCAATCCATCCATTACTTTTAGCGCTCAGAGTAGCACCTAATTAAAAAGCCAGTGAGCTTGTCAATGCTCCTCTTCCCTCTCCACATCAGACACTCTTTATTATTTCCATTTGCCTTCTATTTGCAAAATAAGTCATAAATGAGCGTAAGTGGCAATAGATCATACAATCAGGTACACTCAAAAAAAAAAGAAAAGAAAAGAAAAAGGAAATCACTTTGGTACAATACAATTCACAAGCAAAGCAACATGGACACCAGTTAGAGCTACAATTGAGGAGGCTTATTGTTTGAGGAGGGGGTTTGAGATCCTGAGAGTGTTGGCGGGTTTGTGGTGCTCTCTCAAAGCTGCGCCTTTTCTCTGGTGGAGTCTGGGAAGTTTGGTAAGCACCAGGTGATGTTGTTATGGGTCCAGTCAGCAGTCACATGACCACACGGAGGAAAAAGGATTTCCACAGATTAACACACCAGTTTCTTAGTAGCTTCTTTGGTTTTGTTTTCTTCCACTTCCACTCTTGTGCTTTGGCACCATCATGTCAACAATGTTTTCTTACAAATTCTGCTTTTTTTTTTTGTTGTGTTTTTCTCTCCCCCACCCCACTTTTACATCCTATTTTCTACCTCTCCTTCTATCCCAGAGCACGGATCTGCAGCTCAGCTTGGGACACTGCTGCTGCTGCTGCTGCCTGGTTTGGCGGCTCAGATCCAGATGGATTACTGTAAACTAGTAAATCTCTCTGAGTCAGTGGCCCAGTGGTGACAGGTGACGCCACGACGACCCATGCTTGTGTGCGTCTATATGTGTGTGCGTATGAAGGTGTGCGCAAGTTTCCACTGCTCCCAGAATAAAGCGTCCACTGTCGAAATCCATGTGCCCCTATGCAGGAATGTAGCATGTCACAGCACATGGCTGCCCCCCAACCTCGCACCTGATCCAGTGAACACACACAGCTCAGTCCACGTCCACACGGAGAGCACGTGGGCTCGGTGGGCAACATGTACCGTACACGTCAAGGCCAACGTGAGCAGCACATACACACAAAAGCCTAGACATGCATGTACACCAGTCATAAGTCTTTCTATTACAAGCGTCAGTCCTGGACGTCCGTATCTGACCTCAATAAAGGTCAAAGCATTTGAATCATGGCTACAGACAAATACAAGTGAACCCACTTTCCAACTCTTAGACCTTAATTAAGCACAATTATACAATGACTATTGTTTGTACTGAAAATCAGTTGGTGCTCTGAATCCCAACAGATGTATATATTCACCACCAACATTTAAAACACTCCTGTGATGCCAGACTGATCAACAGGCTTGGACACAACGACTACAACTATTTCCACAGTCAGCAAATGTCTTTACAAAAGTACAACAGGTCTATTCTTCAATTGGGATTACTTCGGAAAAATCGCCAAATGACTTTGAAGCCTTAAATGGGGCTGTAAGTGAATCTATCTTCATGGTTCAAAGGTTCTATCCTCTGCCAACCCTGTGTGTGGAAACACTGTGCGTGTCAGCTGACTTCAGTACCTTCAGCGCGCACTTCTCTCCAGTCTTCTTGCAGAAGCACTGGAGGACTTTGCCATTGATCCCCAAGCCCAGAACCTGACTGGAGATCTTGTAATCGTCGGTCACTGCGTTGCGCTTTATGTCCAGCTTGGGGTGAACGGGCAAGGGGAAGTGTGCGGACTCGCTGCCGGCGGACTGCGCGCCAGCGGCAGGGGGAGCGGGCTGCTCCTGGTTCTGGCCGTCGGCCGCAGTGTCCGGCTCTGCCTCCGCCTGTGGCGCCTGCAGCGGGTCCTCCGTTTCGTTCCCATTCTGCAGCATGTTCACGTCGGCTCGGTGTCGCCAGCGGCGGTGCGCAGGAGAAGGAAAGCGTGAGCTGAGTCACCAGAGTAACGAGTAACGAGTCCTGCGTGACTCCGGGATCCTCGGGCACCGCTGGCGCGTCTGGTCGCCCTGGATACCGCGGCCCCTGTAAGGACTCCGCACAGTGATCCCACCTCGGAAGCAAATGGCTTTAATCTACGCTGTCACTTTTTTTTGGAACTTAAACACCCGCCTATTTAAAAAAAAAACAAAAAAAAAAAACTATTCTGTCGACCGGCCAGAGAGAAATCCAAACGTGTTAGAAGATCTGAATGTCATAAAAAATTAACCTCCGATCATTATAGTCTTGAAAAGACAGTTGCGGTGAGGACATTCTGTGCGTTTCCCGTTGATCAGGAGCCGTTTGCCTGCGCTCACATGGCCAGTCGCTGTCACTTTGTTGAAGCACCACCCTCCTCCTCCTCCTCCTCCTCCTCCTCCTCCTCCTCCTCCTCCTACAGCTCAGTCATATTTCTCCTTAAAGGAGCAGCACATAGACATTTCAGTACAGTGTTCAGTGAGCACTGTGGCGAGCAAGAGAGTCTGCTTGTTGGCTTATTAGAGTAAAGAGTGGATTTGCTATAGATTTAATATATAGAGGAAAGCGTACATATATGGATGTCTGGGTCCTGAAAGGATACAGTATGGAGCAGGATCCCTCTAACCCTCCCTGGTGGTTTTATCACATTAAACACATAACAATATTACACTTAAATACATGGTGGGAAACCTTTTATTAGCAAGGACTAAAGGAGAATTTCAATTAGCTACGTTTTAGTGACATAAGGTGAATAGAGAAAGTGTCCGTGTCTCATTCTGTCTAAGCAACCACAACTGCAATCATCATCATTGTGGGCTGTAAAACAAAGATACAATATAAATACAGATGTTTTTTTTTTTCCTGTATATGAAAAGGTGTGTGTGTCTGTATTTAGTAGTCCAGTGCGCAGATGAGGGCGACTCCCCGTTTGATCCAGTGACTCTGACTGCGATCTGTAGGCAGCTCCACCGCGATCACATAGTTGGTGGAATGACCGGTTGTAGACAGAGTCCCTACAAAAGCACACAAAGCAGTTAGCTGATGGGAGGGAATTTAAATTTCAAGTTTGTACTTTCCCCATCACCGAGTCTTTCTGCCAGCACAAGGTGTCGGCTGCCTGCTGCGGGTGGAAAATACAGGGCTGCACTTTCAGACGCTTCGTGAAACAGGACACTAACTGGAGTCTATTTTGGGTGAGTAATAAAACCACCGAAAGGAGATGCACACAAACTTTAGAGCCAGCAGCCCGACACCTTGTCTCACTGATAAACAGGGTTTAATAAGACCCTGAGCAAAAGTTTCATTTAATCCATTCCCTTGACTAATTTCATACAGGTCTAAATTTAAACAACTTGTTAGCCAAGCACCATCTAATCTAACAAATATTAGTTGTAATATTGATGAATGCATTCACACAGGCGCACTAACCAGCACGTGTGAGGGTCTTGTAGATGGGGCAGACGTAGACCCCAGAGGTTGGAGGTTTGCGATTGGGTTTGGGGATCAGCCGGATGATGGCCATTTCTGTGTAGAGCTCCTTGGCCCTGGACTCTGTGAGCTGCCCTGTCTTGTTATCCCAGCGAGCTCCCTCCAGGAATAGACCGTGGATGTAGCAGCCCGTGTTTGGTTTCTCTGTTATCTCTGACACTGACTTCACTATCACCTGCGGGAGAAAGGATTACAAAAAGAGATGAGGACGAAACAAATTAATTAATTAAAAATCCTCAAAGCAATTGTAACAAAAATATACTGTATGGTAAATATGTAGTGTTATACCTGACAAAGAAAATCTGTATGTTTTTATGCTAGTGAGGCAGAAACAGTGGCAACACACACTGCCAGACACACAGTTTACTGTCTGACCTCAAAGTCAAATCCAATTGTGTCGATGGAGGTGCCGGAGCGACGGGCATAATTCTGGAGGGTTCCGGTGAGAAAAGCCTGGGGGAAAAAGAAGCCGCTAATCCAGAAGACAGGTGGAATACCATTAGAGATCCATCTCTGCAGGAAATTGATCCTCTGAAGCAGGTCAGACACCCAGGAGGCCAGAGGCTTCAGAGACGGGTAGGCCTGGAGGGGGAGAGAGAGAGAGAGACACATGGCCAGTCAAAAAGTTAATGTATTCTTAGAAAGCAGAGACTGGAATTATTAGAGCAGGACAGAAATGTCACCAGAAGTTCATCTGATGTCCTGTACATTGAAATCACTCCCGAACGTCAAATGTCTCATCTCCAGCTGCACACAATAACACACAGAGGTGTATGTCATAATACAAGTTCAACTCAAGGCACACCACAGTATTCTGTACTTTGACAGGATGTAGGATTGTGTTTATTTGTAGCAGCGAAAACTTTCTGCATCTGGCATTTCGACTAAGTGTGTGTGGGTGAGGTTTCCTATTTAATATGATCCAGAGTGAACCACCCTGCCCACAGAATTGCTAAATGTATAAAACATATGAGAAGCTAATTGTTTAAAAATACATTTCCTCAATACTGATGACCCACAAGGGAATCAGAAGGCGAATAACTGTGTGTGTCTTGCCTTGGCTTTCCACATATCGGGCACCAAGTTGTTGAAGAGGCTGTTGGCCATAAGCTCCAGTTCGGATGACATCACCACTAAACCCTTCAGTGCCTTCACAATGTCGCTGAGACTCTGAGAGATGACTGCCAGCAACTTGTTATACCTGAAAGACAGAAGATACAAGGACCAAATACTGGAGTACTAATGATTTAAACTTGAAATACCTGACTCAGCAAATAGTCATCCATCTATCCTACTATAAGCCATTATTAAACAATTACAAGAACATGTGCACCACTCATTTGTGTTCATTTGATCAAGTTGTGCAAAGACAAATACATAACAATTCTAAGTCCTAAAGGGAAGTAAAAATGTAAAAGAAATACTTCCAACCTGTTGTTACAGCCTGATATAACTTCAATTTGATTTCTAATACCTACTTATACATCCCTGTTAAATTTAGTTTCACAAGAAAAATACATAAACTACTAATAAGCAACTAATAGCCCAAAATCTCCAGATGGAGTCCTTTGATTAGCCCAAGGGCAAACTGTACACAAAATACGGTCACAGACAAACAAACTAACCAAAAAACTACAACAAAAAAACAATGGCAACCACAGATCTTGTAAATAACATGAGGACAATACAACACTTATTGAAAAGTTTTTGCTACCCCATAGTGTAAAACAGAACATAATATATTTGAGAGAGTCCCACAGGACCGTTGACTACCAATGATTCAGTAAATGCAATCTCAGGTTCAGAGATTTCTGGCTTCCCGCACTCACTCTGTACAAGTGGCTGACATCACAAGCTACAGCAGCTCATAACCGACTGAAAAAGCTGTTATTATTACAGTACAGTCATATAATTATGGCTTTGAATGGCTGTGCCTTTTTAAGGGTACGGTTTTCAACATAAAAAGTTATTATCTGAATTTTCCTCCATCTTGTCACCTCCTTTCAGCTCTGATCGTGAGTGCACGGCATCAGAGCAGAGTGAAGTGTGTTATTATATCAAAGACGCCAGCAGTGTGGTTTGTGATCTTATCTTGCAGTACAGCCAAATGTTACCTGATGACCTCCTGGATGAGCACTGTGTTCATGGACTCTTCGTAGAGGACCGGATACTTTTCCATCACCCCCTGAATGCTGAAAGGCCGAGGAATCTTCTCCGTGATGCCCGCCACTATCTCCTCCACTATCTGTGGTACAGGAAGAGGCACAGCACCAATGAAACATAACATGTCTCAGCCTTAGACCAGGCATTTACAAAAGGTATTGAATCCAACTCTTCACAAATCACAACCAAATCGCTGACAAGCTCAGTTAAGTATGTTCGGCTAAAAACCCATTAGTGGAAAAGTGTTTTCGGTTGTCCCACCCCCCTCACTCTGTGTTTAAATAGTACACACACTATAATATGATGCAAGTAGAACTAAAAATGAAAAGAAAATCAATAGATGTCTGTACCTCCTCCAGAGTTTTGCCCCCAGCAGATGCAGCTCGAGGCTGGAGACGAATCACTGCTCCCAGCAGGGCGAAGGTCTCATTCTGAGCAAAGCTGATGTTAGCGTTGTCATGGAGACCAAAGATCTCAGGTGTATCATTGATGGGCAAACCACGGATGTAAGCCAAGTAACCCTAGGGTCAGAACAGCCATGACAACAGGTCACTCGATGACACCAACTGTCAGCCATTAGTTTGATAGTCAGCAGTCCAGAAGTGGATTTATATTTGGAAATGAAATGCAAAGTTCAGTCATTTAAGAGATAATTCATTCATAAAATCTTATACGCAACCTGTGGTCCTGCACATTTCATTAAGCTGAATTTAGTTTTCTCATTAGAAAATTGTCACATGAAGAACTGAACCGATTTAATGCTATCGAAGCTTTAGTTTTGATTCTTTTTTTGAACTTCTCAGCATTTCAATGACTACACCAGTGTAACTGAAGATATGCTATAGTTATATCTTTTGCAACATGACAAATACTTAGTCTCACTACTTATGTTTGTGAAATTAAGCAAGAACAGAGTAAACAATTTCTCTTATTGTGAACTGGTTAGAGAACAACCCCACACAAACTTAAAAAAGTAAGGGTATTCCACAATGTTTAGAATTTTTGTTTTAAATGCCCATATATGGGTTAGGCGTATAATTGACTACCATAGTACTACCATATGGCCTCTTGCAATACTGCATATTATCAATATACGGACTCCAACATTGCAGTAAGTCATTTTAACTCTGGGACTGTTCTCATGTTGCAATTCAACCTTTTACATAGCTATATGATGTTATTATATATTTATTTTATACTTTTATATTGTTTTATATTTGAATGATGGCACACATGTCAGTGGCTGTGTCTTGAAGGGTTGTTGTACCCAAAATTGGGTGCACTGATTCTTTAATGCAATAAATAACTATCCTGCATGACTGTTTTCTTCCCATTTTAGTGGTATGTTGTTTAGTTACAAAGACACTGCCATGTTTCATAGATGACTGTCTAGCAATATATCACCTGTTGAATACTCATTATGTATATAGAACAATTAGTTATCCCAACTCCAGAAAATATATTCAGTCTTGGAGTATACCAACTGATGCAGACAGTCTAAAACCATACACTTGTCACAGTCCTTTGAATGCTTCTGTGGTTATCTAACCTTGATATCCAGATTTGTGTCTATCTGCCGGTAGACTCCAGACGAAGAGTAGAAATAATCATCAATAAGCACAGCGGGACAGTAGAAATCCTCCAGTACACTAAGCAGACATCGTCTGTCCCAGTCATCTGTCACGCGGCCGCCATAATTAATCTCCCCTGCAGTGTATTTTAGCACCTGGACAGGTGGAGGACAAAAAGGAGGAGACTGAACATGCTGAAACACACACATATTCTCTGGCTGAGACCAATACATTTGAGGTTTCTTACTGAAAGGGACATGTTTCTGTAAGCTTGTACCTCAACTACAGTGATCAGAAAGATTTCACAATAGCAATACATTGTGAGCAATGGACATGTATAAGTCATGACAAGTTAGGAGGACTGAGCTGACAGGATGAGAGTGATGATATAAAAACCAGAAAGAGGAAAAGACAAAACAAGCTAGAAAATGAAATTGCAAATCATGTGTATTTCAACCTACTGTTGTCTTACAGTAACAGGTACTTGAATATAGACAGGAGCCCCCACCTTGTATGGGACGTCCTGGTACTCGTCCAGGAACATCTTGAGTTGGCTGATGCAGATGTTCAGGTCTCCGTCGGTGAACGCGTAGGGAATGTTAAAGCCCAGTGGGCCAAATTTCCTTCGCTCAAGAGCAATTCCATGGAAGAGACACAGAGACAGGAGCAAAGACTTGAGCTGTGATGTCTGGAGAGAAGAGGAGAGGAGAGGAGAAAGTTGGAGATACTACTACATACTGGATTGTTCTAAAAAAAAAATAAAAATAACAAAAAGGCAGGTTTTCTAATCAAAAGCATGAGGAGGTAAATACAGTAAGCAGGAACAGACACAGTGGGATGGTGAGTTAAGATTAGGCAGACCTTGGTGGAAGAACAGATAAATTCATTTGTGAGCCTCAGGTAGGTTTTCTGCAGATTGGCCTTGATTCCCCTGGGAGGCTCAATGGTCATCTTTGACCCATTTTGGAGAATGGACACTGGGAACTTGTTGCTGGGAAGACTTGTGAGCCACAGACGGAAGTCCTTGTGCACCTATGTGGGGGTTGTGGGACATGTCACCGTCAAAGTCAATGAAAGGCTTGTCTGACATACAGTACTACTATGGCGTATTACAGTATGTGTATGCACATGATCTGACCTTTACTGGATCGATGTTCTCAATGAGCCTCTCCAGGGAAGGCATCCAGCTGGGCGCCAGGTGACAGTTCTGGAAGAAAACCCACTGACCTCTTTCCATGGCAGCACGCATCATGATCTCAGCCCAGGGGCCCTGAACACAACAGCACAAGAAAAAGGCACATAAAGACAAGAGTTGTGCCACAAATACTAAGCTTTAAATTAAAGAAGCATCCACATTTCTTAGAAGTAACATAGGGAATATTTTGACTGTGGGATACAGCACATCTTCCTACAGCTAGTCTGACATTCTAGGAGTCTTTCAGGAAGGTTTAAGAGCCCTCAGTTCAATGTAGACAGGAACTGAGGACAGGAGGATGCAACATCCCAGCATGAGCCAGGATTCTAACTCACACATTTGCATGTAATGTGATTAATACACACACTAACATTATTGAACTATTGAACAGCCAGAGGTAGTGTGTCGCTGGGAGAAATGTTTGGCCGGCCAACAGGCTTCAGGTTTGTGGGCAGTGAGTCTGCATTTATCATAAAACCTGCACATGATTTATTTTTAGCTCATTTATGGTGTCCTGGAATCTAGCATCTGTCAGAGTGGTATGGTACATTGCTTTGTCCTGTGGTTAGAAATAGAGAAAACAATTAGCACAGAGGTGGCCATTCTTAACAAGACAAATGAGAATGGCCTGGTTCTGTGACAAAGTGATTTATAGTTGCTTTCCTCCAGAGTCACACAGAGAGAGTCAGAAAGAGCATGAAAGAGAGAGAATTCCCAGGCTTCCCCCGGGCCTTGACCTGGCCTTGGCCCAGAGAGATGGCAGTCATTTTCTTGGAGAACTGCATGACGTCAGCAAACTTGTACAGGTCAGCAGCAGGGTCAGTGCCAGGGGACAGTACAAAGATGAGGGGAGTGGAGGGGGACGACTCCTTGAAGACCACAGACAGGTCCGACGTCTGGGGAATGGAGAGACAAGGAGTAACAAGCCACATAAACATTAAGCAAAACAAACAAAACAAATTGAATAATTATTGCCATGTTAATGTTACCACACATCTAAGCCGTCACAGACATGAGAATACCTTTGTGTCATTATACGTATTTGTTTTAACATCAACATGTAAGGCAAGAGGGAAGACAGGGACTGTACCTGAGGTTCTATGAAGCGCTGTCCCAGCTGAGCTGAGACAAAGTCCTGCAGGCCTTGAATGAGACAGTCAGCCCTCAGACAGCGCAGGACCAACAGCTTCTGGAATGAGTCCAGCTCTGTGTCCCACTTTCCTGGGAGAGGCTCTCTATAGGCAAACATACACACATGATATTGAGAGCTTCTGCACAGTACTAATGAAGGAAACAAGTGTGCATTTGTTAACATAGTGGTGATCTGTGCGTGCCTGTGAGGCTGGTTGCTGTCAAAAATTCTCCTGAAACCCTGCAGATGTTCGCCGAAGCTCTCTGCCAGGCTGCTGAAGTTATCCAGAGCGCTGAGGCCCAGGATGTCCTGCCAGGCGCGCTCCGAAAGCCAACTCACTACTGGGTTGGTCAGCTCTTGGACGGGCATCCCCCCAGATAGCAGGTAGCGCCACTCAGGCTGCCACAGAGAGACAATGCAGATTCATCAAATGTACTTGGGTTAACTCGACTTCTGTATTGTCTGAGTTCCTACAGGAAATTAATGAAGGGAGGGAGAGACTGCAAACTCCCCTGTTCATCACCATATCAATTTTGCTGTCATTCATCATGATGCGAGCGCACACGAGGAAGGCAAACATGAGTTTGTGCTTCTCAAACAAGCTGCGGCAGACATTGCTGTACAGGCTGAAGGTGAAAAATTCATTGATGTTGGTGATTCTCTTCTCCACTGTGTCTGTGAGACGCATGTCAAGAAAAATTTATATTTTTTACATCTGTTTTCAATGTCATAAACCAGTTCTAATGAGTTTTAATAATTCTGTGTATAATCTTGCAACCAGAGATAATAATACAAGTTACTGTGCTACTTTCTACCTGCTCTCTCAGAGTTGGCAATGCCAGCCATGAAGATGCCAAGGAACCACTCCAGTGAGTACTGGTACATGGGGTCAACGTTGGACAGATCTGATACACAGAAGAAGAGGATCTGTGTGCGCACAGCCACTGGCACATACTCAAGACGGGTGGTGTCAATGTCCTGCTCTGTCTGCTCTGCCGCCATCACTTTGGCCTGCCAGTGAAACCAGCATGTGTTAGTACAAAATCCAACCATAGTAGCATATGAGTTTGATGGCACATAGTCAAAGTATCATATGAGGTTCTAGAGGGAGTTGTATATGAGAAAAAACACTTCCATGATGGTTATTGCTATATATGATATTAGAGGAAACAGCCCTCCCACCGACTAACCTTGATCTCTCCAGCTTTGATCTTGGAAGCCTCCAACACTTGGATGAGCTCCTCGTTGTCCACGGGGTTTCCCTCTGTGGAGCTGAGTCGGAACAGGATCTCGTCCTCAATTTCCTTCAGCTCCTGTTTCATCTTGGCGTTGCTGATGATCAGCTGATTTTTAGCCTCCTCCAGGTCTGAACGTTCCTCAGCCACCACCTGGCCCAGCAACTGGTCCTCCAGACCACTGGAAACACACAAAATGCACATTTACACAAATGATCTATCTGGTTTTAATTTATTTATTCTTAAACTCCTTAGCTAACAATTAGCTTTTTAAATGTAGAATGCAGAATATTTTGGTACAGTATTTACCAACAAACACAAATGAGCCTATAAGACTGGTGTAGGAGTTTTCAAACCTACCAGTTACATGATCTGGTACTTATTATTGCATACTTTGCACTTGTAACATTTCAATAATTACAACACTTGTGTGTTCTGGATGCAGTCCCAGGTTAAATAACCAATAGCTTTAATTATAGCTTTTTATCAAAAACACACAAAAAAAAAAAACTATCAAATTGGAACAACCTGCCTGAGGAGATACGGTAATAATCAGTAACTTATTTTAAATCACTTCTTAAAACCCATTTTATAGACTTGCTTTTATGTGATGTCAACTTTATATTGTCTTTTTATTGCATTTATTCTTTTTATTTGTATTTATTTATAATTAATTTGTCTTGCTTTTGTTTTGCCTTAATGTTTGGCTTTCTGTGTTATATTGCTTTCTGAGTATCCTGTTTTTGCTTTTTCTGTCAAAGCACTTTGTAAACTCTTGTTTTAAAGGTGCTTTAAAATCACATCTCAGGAATAGGTCACTAAATATGTTTTATAATTCAGTTTCCTTCGAACGAGGAGACATAGCAGCATGTTACCTGGGTGACAGGGTGAAGTTAATGAGCGTGACGTTGGTGGAGACCTCTGGAGAGTAGTGTGGGTTAGGCAGCTTGGTGGTGATATACATCTTGAAGTCTTCATGGTAAGGGATGACTGAATCGCCCAACTTCAGCACTGTGCTGCCTTGCTGCTTAAATGTCTAAGGGCCAAAAATGTGAGTTAAGCAGACCAGTGTATGGTAGATGTTTGCATAAAACTGCCATACAGTGATGATTTTGGTGAATGTGATTTTTGCTTGTAATAGATGTGTGTGTATTCACCTGCTGCAACAAGACAGGTTCTAGAGCAGGATCTAACTCCTCGCCTACATTCTCCAAGAGGCAGGGTTTACCAAAGCGAATGGCATTCTCAAGACTGCGGAGGAAGTCCCGGTCACTTAGCTTCATAACCTCCAATCCATTATCCCGCTCCTAGGTGACAACAGGAAGCAAGTACAAATGAGCAGTAGATCAACTACAGACACACAGAAGCTTTCCAGAGGAGTTGTGTGTGATGTGAAATAAGAGGTACGCCCAACAAAATATTGTTGCACAGCCAAAGCAGGTACCTGTGTATGTACTGAACCTAGTTTAAAGAGGTACTTTACACTTAAACATGTTTTTGAGCTATAAACTAAATGACATGACTGTCAGTACTGGTATTAATATTGACATTTCTTACCAAATGAAAATCAGCATTTCATAGGTTGAAAATGTTTCAACACGCAATCTACTGTTTTACACCAGCCCTGAACCTTGAAAGGACAATGCAGACATAGAGTCAACCAGTTGGGTTGTATGTACATGTAAATGTATTTAAAGAAAGACTAATCAGTGTCAGTCTCCCTTGCTTGGAGGGGAGGTTCTAGCAGAATTTGACTGTGGAGTTACACTTTAACAACACATTGGACATCTGCAGTGGATACTCTGCTATGTCAGCTCTTGATACTGTTAAATAAAATATTAGTACAAACTATAGATGTGTGAAGGTGAGCCCTGAGCCTCCCCTAGATGAGGGATGGCCTGGGCAAACCCTGAGCCCCTGCTGCTGGATATAAATAAAATTGAATTGAATTGAATTGAACTGAATTGAAGGCATGAATTAAAAACTCGACATGGCTACTTTCATGTCTTTTTATCTCACTGGCACCCTCTGCAGTTACAGTCGGATCAGCAACAGGAAAGTGTCCTCACCATGTTTTTGATCCACGTGTTGGCTTGTCCCTGAGGATCAATGAATAAAGCCCAGCGCAGAGAGTACTGGGTAATCACACCATTCTCCACTGAAAGGTTATCCTTGGGCAAACCTGATATCTGTGCACATAGATATGAGAAAGTACTAAGTAAATTTAAGTCTAAAAGCACACAAAAACAGATCTCTCTTAAAAAGGCTTAGACCCTGAAGGTCAGCTAATGACAGGTTGGTTCTGACCTGCCAGGAGCGGATCTTGACTGGATCTCCTAGAGTGTTGATAAGGTTGGGTTCGTCAGTGTGTGGAACACTTAGCTCTTTGAAACACTGCAGCCACTCCTCTGCCATGGCTGCCCTGTACTTTCCCTAAACACAAAAACAATGCACTTTCATGCAAATCACGCTATAGTGCTGCACTAGCTAGCAGAAATATATGTATATAAATAAAATATATAATACAAATATATAGTAATATAAGAAAACACAGAAAAACAGTGACACACCGTGGGCTAAACTACTAAAAATTACTATTATGATACTAATGGTTTCAACAATACTTAACAAAAGTGTTGATTATAATGGGAAATATGTAGTATATTATGCATAATGCAACTTTTTAATATGTATTCACACTCACTGAGGTACAACCTACTCACAGTGAAGGGTCCCAGGTATGCTACGTATCCTGCCGATAGAAGCACATCGCCTGTCACGTTATTAACCATGTAATCCAGATGTTGCACTGTTTCCTTCCAACGCACCTTCTCATCTGCCAGTCCGCCTATAAGCTGGAGAAGATCAATGCCGAATCATGACATAATTATCAAAATAATGAAGTTAAATATGTTATTCTTACTAATTAAACATTATTTCACTGCATTTTCTTTGGCCTTGCCATTTAAGAGCCTGTCGCCTGTTACAGTAAATCTTTATTTTTGTACTCGGTTACCACATTGTTGATTGTTTTTATCATGTTCAATATTAAATCTAATCTAATCCGAATCTAATTATACAGTACATATACTGTATATACACACTATATTACATATTTATATATGTGTTATATGAACATGTGCATCACATATTAATATTATATTTAGATGTGTTGTTCCTATTATAGTCATCTCAATCTTATCTGACCTTGTCTGCTCGGACGAGGCGGGCCTCACACAGTTGATATTTGTTGTCCAGCTCATCTTTCTTAGCCAGACAGTCCTGGTATTTGGCTTGCAAAGTTGCAATGCCGCCCTCCACCGCTTCCAGCTTTTCAATGGCATCATCCAGGATGCGCTGGGTCGCCGCTAAGTCCTCTTGTGCCTCCTGAAGAGCTTGCTGTACAAATATTTACATTTAAAGTTTAGATGACTCTTATTTGAAAAACACGTCAGTACAGTTATGTCCCATATGGATAACTAAGATAATTGTTCAAAAGTGGATTTCAGTTTTTACCCTTTTAGGTTCCACAGCCTTGGAAACAAAGTGATATACATGCATGGCTCGCACCCACTGGCAGATGGAGGTACAGGCTTTGGAAACCTTGGCAATGGAGGCTGGCTGGAATTCTTCATTATCTATGTAGGACTGGACTAAACTGATCACGTTATCTGGGATGTTGTCCTGCAGAAATTATGATTGGCAGAAGGGGTTGCTTTTAATACACCTAACAGATCCCAAACAGGAAATGACCATATCAGCATCAAACTGAAACTTTGAGATCTTTAGAGCTTAAAATCAAATCTGAAAGAGACAATAGTCATGTTTTGGAGAGACAGTGACAACACACACTATACATACAGTGACATGGCAATTCAGTCCACTAGAAGTGTGCTCTACCTTATCATACTTGAAGAGGCCCTCCAGAAACTTTCCAGGGTCTTGTAGAAGACCCTTACCAGGTTCCCAGTAGTCGTCGACCTTGGTGCCAGGCTTCTCTCCAGGTACCTTTTTGGGTTTGATGCCCTTCATAATGCACACTGCCTCAATAACCAGCTTCACCCCCTGGGGAGGTCGCTGCATGCCTCGCACCTACGGAGGAAAAATACAAAACTTCAGGACTTTATAATCAACATAAAAACAAACACTGCAGTACAGTTTGAGAGATATCTTGACCAGTCATCGTCAAAATCTTCAACCTCAGTGACATCACTCTTGTTGAGTGATTTGAGGCTGGCGAGGGCAGCATCCAGGGCTGGCAGAGCCTCATCCAAGTCTCTCTGAGCGTCCGCTGCGATGGCTCCTGCAAAACGGGCTTTCTCTGAAGCTTTGGCTTCTTCTGCTTGCACTGACTTCCGAGTCTCCTCTGCAACGATTGTGTCTTTCTGGCAACGTAGAGTGAACATCACACTCAAGGTCCATAGGATGTACAAACACAATACAGAAAAAACATCCCTGACTATCACTGATTTTATGTATTATGGTCAATTTCAACTTTTCTATATAGAAAGAAGGACACTATATGCAATTCATATCAGTGTTTAGTAAATTTAGAGACAAACTATAAGACTTTTGTTTTGCACAAACATTTCTACCTCTATTTATTTTTCCTTACTTTGATGGTCTTCATTGTGACTTCTGTGTCCTTAGCAGCCTCCTCCAAAAGAGGTCTCATCGTCTCCAGCTCCTCCTGCATCTTACTCACATCCTCCGCTGTGCTAAGCAGCTACAAGATCATAGAACAGCAGAGAGTCAGATAAGAGTGTTAAATAAGCATATACAAATAAAATTTTTGCTATTTTTCCAGTCCAGTGCCGTGCCTTGTCCAGGCCAGTCTTCATGCGCTGACGAGCACCGCACAGTTCTTGCTTCTTGCGCCCCGTGAGATCTGAGAAGATTTTCAGCAGTTCCAGGTAGCTCTTGGGTGTGACATAGTTGTGTCGAGAAAGCTCAGCCAGGTACTGTTCACACTTCTTGGCTACCATCTGGTGGATCCTCACACACATCAATGTCTGGAGAAGGGAATCAATTGGGGACAGACTGTGTGTAATGAAAGGTTATTTCAGGATTTTAGATGTTTTATAGATTGTAGGTTTTGTAGCCATTATTTATTTAACCAAGGTACAAAAATACATTTTCAGAGACCTAAAAGTTGTTTGATTAAGGTAATCTATCACGGTGAGCATCCTGCTTCAACTGTTGTCAAAGTTCTGTTATTGTTGTATGGAAATGCAGTGAAACCTTTCAGATTACTCTACACACTCAAATTAATGTGTCGTAGAGGTACAATCTGAGAGGCTACCTTGCCTCAGCAAATCCTCATACACACACACAAACAATCACACTTATCCATTATTGCTCCATAGCTATTTTTCGAATCACTTTACATTTAGGGGTTATTTCCTTTCCAAACAATGCATTTCCCTCTTATGTAAGAACCATTTTCTCTATGGTTGCTCACAAATATTTAACAAGTCTGTTTTCTCAAAAATACATACCCGACACATTCAACATATATTCTCAATAATATAATGTTGTCTTTCAGTCATGATTCAACTGGCTAGGAATGTTAAAACACATTATCTCACACACATTAATTAAGCAGCACCTTTTCTCAATTGTTACATGTGAAATGTTTGAGACAGCGGTGGCATTCATTATTATTATTAAATGGCATTTAATCTGCTGTATCGTGTTAGTCTCCCCTGACTGAAGTACATTACCCAACAACTTGACAATAAAATTGTTCACAAGCACGTTAATACTGACTGTGCTTGCTTGCTTTTCTCAAAGGAAGTTTCAAGTCATACTGACCCACATGCACTTATCTTGTGTCTTATTGTAAGAGACAAACCAAACATGGGCTCATTGTAAAATTATAAGTCTGTCTGAAAGTTACTGTACAGAGATGCTATATTATGCAACATTTAGCTTGTTGACACATTGTGTTTCATGGTGAGGTTAAGTCTCTACATATGGTTACTTACTTCCTTTCTTTGGCAATGCAATTTTAAACCCTCATACTGATAAAGCTCACTGACACACACAACCCCCAGCATCCTCACCAATCCGCTCATGGCTGTGGGGCTGGCCTCTAGCTCAGGCAGCTCATTAAGAAACGTTGTGGCCACAGCCTGCAGTGCCTCCTCTGGCCAGGCGCTGAACCAGTCTATGGTACAACACGTCACCAGTGAGGGAAACTGCCTCAGTCGTGCACGAAACACCTCACCGATAGGACTGCAGGGGAAGAAATGAAGAGGAGAGGTGAGAGTAGGGGAAAGGGAGAGAAGGATGAGGAAGGATATTAAAAGGCCAAAGATGATGGAGAAACATTATCGACTTCTTTTAATCTGCTTTTGACCATGTGAACAACACTTTGCACAATTACTAACCTCATGCAGAGTACAGTGTGGATGTTGCTGCGAACAATCCTGATGTAGGCAGCCATAAGGTTGGCTTTAGTTGGCTGCTGGCCCAAGTCTTGCACCACTGGCTTCATGGTTGTCAGGATGCGCTCCTGCTCATCTGCTGCATACAGGTTGGGAACATCCCCAGAGTTCAAAATGTTGTTGATGTCCTCCAGGAATGACTCACTCTTAATCTGGGGGATTAACATGAAGGTACTAATGAGTAAAATGCTTGCTCGTCATCGGGACAGAACAGCGATAACTTTATACATTACTTACTTTAAATCATTAAGATCTACATTTTGCATTTGCGTTTATGCTCTAATTCTAACTGACTTCAAATACTACACACAAAGACTGTCTGATTCAATTAAAAAAAGGTTATTGAGACAAATTTCCTAGGGGTTGCGATTGATCATAAACTAACATGGAAACAACATATTGACTGAAAGAAAAAATGTCAAAGTCAATAGTAATTCTGTATAAATCTAGGGATATAAAACTGTTTCTGATTTCAGGAGAGAAGAGAATCCTACTGTTTACCTGTGTGTCTACAAAGAGGAAGGTGATCTGCTGGTTCTTAAGGCCGGCCTTCAGCATGATGCTTTTAATATCTTCTCTCCACTCTGGCTGACCGTAGTTCTTAGCCAGCTCAATCTGGAAACACTCGTATTCTGATCTGAATATGAACAAACACACTGTGAGGACTAGGCTACAAGATACAGTACTTAATGGATCATACTGGTGTTCCTGAATGTTTTAGCACATTAACAATAATAACAGTAACTCATGTTTATTTTGGTTGAACCGTCTTACATTTACAAATTTTATAAATTTCTAAAACAGCACCTGATGTACCTGAACTATCACTCAATAATCAGTCAATAATGCAACATAAAACAAAGGCAACCCAATGCTGAATGTTAAGTATTACTGTATCTATCTCATGTCATCTCATGTCTTGATTGATTGCCTCAAGGATTTTTATAGTGTGCTGAAATTAATGGAAACAAGCAGCTGCCTATAAAATAGTAGTTTAGTATTCAAAAATGTGTGTATGCTTTGGAAAAAAGTCAGCGGTAATATAGTAGTATAGAAAAAATCAGCAGTGTGATCCATTACAAAACCAGATATTTGGAAAAAAAACAACACTCAGCCTGCTGGTGTGGGAGTTGTACAAAGTGTGGGAATCTCACATATATGAGGCCAGTTTAGTGAGTGACTGGCGCCCGCTTCCACCCACTCCAAGTAGCAGGGCATTGCCCAGGGGCTGGCGCAGGATACGGCTGATACGGCACACATGCTCAATGGCATCCATGAAGAGCACCAGCTTCAACTTGGTGGTACTGCTCTGGTTGTAGTCTTCCATATATTCCTCCATCACTTTCCTCAGCTAGATGATATATTACAGGGGTAAAATCAAATCATCAAATCAAATAAAATCAACCATTTTGGTAAGGTATACAGTACAGTCACCCACTTATGCTGTAGAGTGGAAAAAACTAATTAATGAGGAAAATGGAGCAACTTTTACAAAGTACAATGTAACCATCCATAAGCCAACTGGTCAGCTGCTTAGCAACAGTAAAACATACCTTAAAATATTTACACTGGTTGGCACCACTCACCTTTTCCTTGTCTTCTATGAGTGCGTAAACCTTTTGGTCAGCTCCAGGAATCATGAAATCTCCATACAAAACAGGTCGGCAGGGCACAACCTCTTCAAAGCTGCAGTCAAACACCTGAATGCAGTCCTTCAGGAGGCTGTTGAACCAGTCCCTGTCCTCAGCACACACCAGACGGTCCTGGAAAACCCGGCAGCTTTCGTGGTACCACAGCTGCAGCAGCTGCAATTTGTCCTAAAATCACAGAAGTAACACTACTTTTACACTGGGGATTTTTAGATGTACCTCTCAATCCAACATTTCTCCTTAGTTTGAACATCATCATACATTATTAAACTAGGGCACCCATCATATTTGTTGCATCTATTTTCAGTACACTGCCTATGCTGATTCTGTGGATCTGACTACCTCTACCATTCCAGCCTCAGCCATGAGGATGCCCTGGAAAACTTTGGACAGGTCTCTGAGGTTGAAGGTATAATGGGACTTGGCTGGAGTTGGGAGGAGCTGGGAGGTAATGGTAGAGTAGACTCGGAGAGTAGCGTCTACAAGTGACTCATTCAGCGGTTGGATTGCTGGCACGGGTCCTGGTGAGAAACAGCAGGATAGAAGTGCTAAGATTAAAACATGAAACTCATGTGAATATATATTTACAGTAGGATTTTGAGACAATGCTTTATCAGAAGACACTTCCACAAGCTTTGGTTTTGTTGCTTTTAAATGTGCTCGATGAATAAAATAACTTACATTGACAATTATTCAGACAAGTGTTTTGCTTCTTCTTATATCCTACGAGCTATACTAACTTGTGCTGAGTATTCAGTTTACATTTTACACATTTTGCAGTCATGTTTTCTTCCTTTCTCTGTGTCCATCACTTACTGCCTGGTTCCTTTTTACTCATATTTCCATCTGAAAAAAAACAAAGATTCAATTAGAACTTGCCAGTGTAAGTATTCTCTGCCCTTCATCACCTCTCCTACCAGTAAACTCAAAGCCATTAGCAGCCCCAGCTCACCCATCCAACTGCCCAGAATGGTAGAGAAAATTGTTTTCTTGCTGGCATCGTCCATTTCTGTGAAGGACAGGAAGTTGAAGTGGCGTGTGAAGCGCTGGGTGATGGGGTTCCGGCCTCCACCTGGGGGTCCCATGGCACAGGAAAAATTGATGTCCACTATGTGTTTGAATGTCCCTGTGGAGAAAGGACAGGAAAACAAAAAAGAAGGCCAATCTAATGAGATGCTTCACATTTCTGAAAATAACAAATCTGTGTATTAAAACATTAAGTTAAGTTTTTCAGCATGATCAAACTCTAGAGCAAGGGTTTGTGAGGTGGGCCTCCAAACTGTTTCAGTGGAGACTCAGTGAAAGTGACAAAAAATTACATGTTATCAAAAGGAGATCACATATAATAGCCTAAATGTGTATGGTTGGTTATAGAGATAGTTTTGGGGTATTTTACACTTTCCCAGAGTCAGAAACTAATAAATGCCTTAGGATAGACCTTTTTAATGTATTTTGTGTAATCTGAAGTTTTGTCAAACAGCAATATTACAGGAACAACAGGGCAGAGACAGGAAAAAGCCTCCAGTATTCTCACCTATCTGTTTCCTGTCATACCAGCCTCCATGGTCCATCCACTGCCTCAGCAGTTCAATAGGAGGCTGAGCACCATAGGTCTCCAACATCGGCATGTTTAGGTCATCAATGAAGAAAATGAAGTTCTTCCCTATTGGAGGTCCAAACACACCTTTGCGTCTGACAAAGAGGCACATGCATCATTGAAATGGTGAGTCACAATCATATTGTTGTATTATAAATAATGTGTAGCTGGATTGACAATGCACAGCAGAGCAGGCATACCTTTTGTCTAGTTTACTGTCAATGTAATCTTGAGTCTGGTTGGCTGAGGTGCGGGCAGAGAACATGATGAAGTGTGTGATGTATTCAACAGGCATGTTCTTCAGGAGCTTGTCTGACATGGTCAGGGTCTTTCCTGTGCCAGTTGGCCCGATACAGAGCACCTGGCTCACACATATTAAATTTAATCTATTGGTGCCTTTTCAATGGAATGAAAGCATTTAAATGTAAGACATTTATTATTGGATTCTCAATAAGTGCTTCAGCAAAGGATTTGCACAGTTTATGCTAACATGTGATACAGCTTTGACATTTTCTTTAACATTTATTTCAAACAAAAGTATTTGTGGACAGTTGTGTCTGGTGTGAAAGATAAACTACAATAAAAGTACTCACAGGTTTCTTATTGGTCAAAAGCATATCCATGAGGAACGACATTCTCACTGTGTCCGCGGTGGGAACGATGATGTCAGCATAATTTGTCTCTGGGGTGATTACAACGCTCTTTACGGATTTCATCCAGCTGACCCACTGGACCTAGAGTACAGGCAAAAAGATGATTGAGCGAAAAAGCAGAAATGCATCTGATGGTTTTGGTTGCACAAAACAATCGGTACGATTATGCATAATGCATTTACTTTTCTTTCCTCATCTTCTCCGTCATCCTCCAAGTTACTAATCCCTGCATCATCAAGCTTGTAGTCATACACCAGGGCCTCCTCCGGAAAGCACAACTGAATCTGAAGGACAAACACATTTACATTAATCAAAATATACCTCTGTCAAGAAATGACCTAGCTACCAATACAAATGACAATCTAATAATTTGGCATTGGGACACTAAAGCAGAAATGCAGAAATTACCTTTTCTTCTGCCATCTTCTTCTTGAGCCAGGCACTGAAGCGCTTACAGCTGGCTGCGTCAGCTGTGGCTCCTACACTCCACACCAGACAGAAGAAGAACCAAGGCTCAATCAGCTCCTTCAGGCGGTCCAGTTTCTTTTGGGGTGGTGGCTTCTCTCCCTACAAGACAATAAAGGATGGGCGAGGGGATCACAATAAAAACAATTCATGTATACAAAAGTACTGATAGGTTTTTTTCATCAACTTAAAGGTGAAATCAATAACTTCCTGCACATTCATTTACGCTCAAAACATTGTTGTTGGAATGCAGTGAAAGTGTTATGGAGGTGCAACCCATCAATGTTTTTCAGTAGAGGAGCATCTTCTGTATTGTTTCACCACACTTAACCATACAGACAGATATGATAATAATACATTAATTGAAATAACATTGCAGTTTTAAAGATAGCCTCTACAGATTCCCTGAAGCACTCAATATTTACTATACAAAGCTGAAACTGTGAAAGAGAGTTCTACTTGCTCCAAGCAGCATATTTGCACCAATATCCATATATATTTATTTAATGGGATTTTTTCTAACACATAGAAGCTGCACACACCTCTTTAACGTTGAATGGATTGAAGAAGCAGTCCATAAGTTTAAGCAGACTGGAGGTAAGGTTGCTGTCCAAGGATGTGATGACCTCCTTTACCGATGAGCGCACAAACGTGATGGAGTCCTGTGTAAAAGCACAGAAAAATAAAAACAAAAGCAGTACATTGTTTATACTATCATAATCTACTATATTCCTTGCTGCTCTCTTTCAGTCATGTCTCCCCACTCACCTGCAGGAACCTGGCAAACAGGGAGTCCAGCTGCTCTGTGTACGGTTTCAGGGCTTCAGGGGCCTGCCTCAGCCAGCACTCTGTAAAAGGGATGAGGCCCAGAATACTGGGCTCCAGGTAGACCATACCGCAGCGAGATACTGTGGCTGGAGATGCCACCGCCAAATCCTGCACCTCGAACATCATTGTCATCACCTGCAGGAGGCGAGACACAAACCATTGGAATGCACATCGGACAAAAGGCAACACAGAGACAAAAATAAAGACTGCAAAAACGGAACCACACATCAGTGAGCTTGATGATTTCCCCCGAGCTAAGGCACAGCTTTTTGTTGTCATCCAGCACAGTGTTCATGTTCTCGATCCACACGGCATCCACTGGCCCATCAAACATGTACCACTTTTTCTCGTTGTCCATGGATGATGCACCTCCGCGGATAAGAGATGAGAGAATACCGTCTGTCCTATAGGGGTGGAGGAGAAGGCAAAATGTGTGTATAGCATAAGTCTGACTTTGCAGTTAGTTCTGTAGTTTATGTAGAAGAAAGCATCACCATCACTTACCACTCATGTGTGAGCAAGTCATACTCCCCGTAGAGCTGCCCCATGGTGATGGACTTGGGGTTGAGGACATATGTCTGAACCACCTCATACACACCACCGCTCACAGAGGGCTGGCCCTTCAGAGCTGTTATCGCCGCCCCTAATATCTCATAACACTAACACATGCAACAGTTAAACTTACAGACATACATACTCTACACTGCAAAGCAAAAATCATTGGCAACTTTGGAGAACTGTGAATAAAATTGCAAACAATATAGTGACAAGTAAAAGACTCACCTTGGTTTTACCTGATCCAGAGGGTCCCACCAACATCAGGCCATGTCTCACCACAGTGGTCTCATACAGCTGAATACACTTACTAATATACCCTGCAATCACCAAATACGGTCTCATACTCATCCTAAAAATACAGGTAACTGCATAACTGAAAATGTATTTTCTGTGCTTCCAGAAACACTAACCATCCACATCTTTGAGGTTATTCTTGGTGCAGACATTACGCATGGACTCTTCGAGTGTGCCATAGTTGATTGGCTCCTGTTTTGTTTTAGGGAAAAGATCGGACACAATACCGTTGAAGAGCTTCAGGTCGTCCTGTAAAAACTTTGGTACATTGACATCTTGAATGGCCCGCAGACAGATCAACTCCTGGGAGGCAGAGAAATGAGAGATATAGGGTCACGTTTTCTTATACTTCCATTTCCATCATAAACAAAAGAAACATTCCATACCTCATTCATGTTGGGGTGTTCTCTCTTTAGGTTTCCTGCAGCTGAGATCACAGTCTTTACAGCTCTCATACCAAAATCATAATGATCCTTCAGATAAACAAAAGCAAAAGTCAGCACATCTTTATATATTTGTTATTCTTATACATATATAGACATAAATATATACACACACACACACACATCTCTCCATTTTCTCAGGAATATGTTTACTATGTAAATCTGTGTTGTATGCCATTTCTTATAGTCTAATGCTGTAAAATAAAAACTGTTTAAAAAGTAGTCAGTTTAACTGGCAGATTAAACCGTGTGGAGATTAAACCAATTCTAATTCTGATCTCCTCTGAATCCATACAGCACCTGAGAGCTAAGCTGTTCAGAGGATAGCTTGAAAGTGGTGGTAATCTTCTTGGAGAGGACTTTGGCATCACTGAAGCCAAATGAGTACAAGGACATCTCAGCTATCATAGCATAGTCAGGGACCATCATGGCCACAGGACGAAACAGGGCCTGTAGGAAATATAATCTTATTTGTCGAACCCAACCTGCTTATACTCAGTGTTATATAGTTATTTCAAATTAAATGATCATTTCAAACCTTGAGATTGTCAGGCAGCTCAGTGCGTCCAGCGTAGCCAGGATTCATAGTGATGAATACAGCGCAAGAAGGGACAAGAGGGATCTCTGTCCCCTCAAACACAAACCGCTCTGCCTAAAAACACAACATACACACAATTATTTTAGTGATACATAAGACTACCTCTTTATGGGTTGAATGCAGTTGTGGTAAAAAAAAAAAATCTAATTCTTTACTTAAAACAAAATATACATTTGGCAACTTCATAATGGAAAATTAGTCTATACACAGATTCCAAATGTTACTTGCAGCAAAATTGGTCACTTTCAGAATTTTAATTATTATATAATTAACTTTAATTCTGCTGAATGTATTTCAGTGCTGGAGTTGACCGACCAACTTTCTTTATTGGTGAAAAGTGTAAACTCTTCTTATATCTCATCATATATTTTGCACATAAAACATTATTTTGTAATCCAACTACTGGATAAATGAGCAATGCTTGTACAGAACCTTTTAGTAATATCACAGATAACTTACTTTGTCATTTCAGCCTCAAACACAATATTTGTCATTTTATATAAATATGACCACGCAGGATGCTTGATGGATGGATGTGTAATATACTAATTTGTTAGTACCTGTGTTAGTTTATACTGTGCATGACATTAAATTGCAATACGTCCAAGTCATTTTACTAAAGCCTAACATGTTCAAATATCTTTGTTCTTTCATGAAATGTAGTAGAAAAGAAAAGTACAAATAGTATATTTGTACAACTCAAGTATTCTGTGCATAAGTACAGTAGGTACCAGCATGTGCATTTCTAGAGAACCAGCTTCTCACCCTCTGCTGCTGGGCCTTTTGTATCGTGGTGATCTGTTGTGCCACTACAGACAGAACTTCCACATCAATGCGGTTAAACTCGTCAAAGCATGCCCAGGCCCCAGAGCTGCAAAATGCAGGACAGACAAAAAAATTTTTTGTGATATTTAACAGCAAAACTGACATTCTATCACACTTTAGTAACTGCCTCTCACCTGGCGAGTCCTTTGAGGAACTTTCCCATAGCAATGAAGTCCAGCTGATCAGAGCAGTTGAAAACAACTGTCTGGATAGCCAGAGCCTTCCCCAGATCTTTTGTGGTCTCTGTCTTTCCTGTCCCTGCTGGACCTGCAGGAGCCCCTCCAAACTTCAGGTGTAGAGCTCCTGTTAGGGTCAAGTAGCATCTGAAAGAGGCAGGAAGTGGTGTATTCCAAAGATTATATGACATTCAGGAAAAAACATAGTGGACAACATTAGACTTAACAACTACCTGTCAGTGAGGGGGGTGATGACCAGACGTCCAGAGTTACCAAGGTACTCATATCCATACAAAAACTCTGCATTCACTGCACGGATGTACAAGTCATCTTTTGCCCAGTAATATCTACAAACAGTATCAGATCAGCATTGCACAGCATTGCAGAATGATAGTGGACAGTGGACTCCAATGTCAGGAGTGACAGATGTAAAAAGCAAAACAAACAGATAACCTTAGCTGGCTGATCCACTCAAAGTCATTGATGCTTGAGACCTCCTCCTCCACAAGTTTGGCTGCAACATCCTTAGCATGGACCTCTATGACAATAAGAGCAGACAGCACGGCTCGTTGCATCCTGGACAGACGTCCTCTCACCAGCTGCACCAAATCACCCAGCTTTAAAACCAAAAGGGAAAATGTTGTAAGCAATAAATAATCAAATGTGTTTATTTTTCCACAAATTATGGCTATTTAAAGTGTTAGTTAGTTTGAATATTGGCCCAGTTAATACCAAGACCACACCTGTGTCTGTAGTTGGGGATAAAGGCAGGTGGCCAAGGTCCCCTGCTCCAAGGCCTCAGACACCTCAGAAGTCCAGAAGACCTGACAGCCAGCTATTACCACTTGACCAGGCCACGATAACACCCACTCCACACGAAGTTGCTGATGGGTCAAGAGAGCAAAAAATGGACAACTTCAATTATGCTTCACCTTGAAATTTTACTAACAAGCAATACAAGAGTAGAAAACACAACAAAAACATCAAAGTCAGAGTCAGGGTTGCGGACCTCATGGTAGATTTTGAGTGAACGGTCAATGTTATCCCTCAACGTAGCCTGCATAGATTTCTCGACATCCTTGAGCCAGTCCTCCACATTTCCAGTAGGCCACAGTGGCAGAAACAGCTTCACCTCCTCCCCTTCTCCAGAGTACATATGCGTGATCTGTAGATCTGACTGAAATTGAAGCTGAGACCCAACAGAAATCTCAGTCGCGTGTGGTATTGCGTGTTGTGTTTTCAGTAATATATGGGCAGAGTATTTGCAAAGAAACAACCAGCCAGAACATACCCGAGCGATGTTCTCAAAGCATTTGCGCAAGTGCGGTTGTACAGCAGTAGGGTCTTTGGTCTGGGACAGAATCTCCAGGAGCTCGTCATCCGACAGGAAGTAAAATCTGCAAACAAATATTCACTGTAAAGCACATAGAACTAAGTCTGTGTAATCAACAGTGTGTCATAACTTAGCACGGAAACTAATTTCCATAGCCACAAACCATCAGACCACTGACTGGTTGTTGTACATATCATTGTCGATTCAGGAAGCCTTGAATCTTAGTAACCTTAGTATGTCATAGCATCCCCCATTGGAATTTCAGGCGTCTTTCAGCGAGGCTTACCTGGGGAAGGAGCCTCGTTTTGTCTCCAAGTACTCACTGAGACCCTTCTGCACTTGCTCCAACAGTGTGTTGCACTCTTTTAGCTTGTCAAGTAGACGAGCATCTGGACACAGCTCAATTGCCTAGATAAATGCAGAAAACCATGCATTAACAGTTTACAACAAACAAAATGAGCACCATTATAATCTAGCTCTTCATCCATCTCTGAAGAAAAACAAAACCTTTGTTGCCTTGCGGAAGCTCTGACCTTTCGATTATTAAAGGCACTTTTCATGATTCTCCTCCATGTTTGTTCCATTTGCTGATATCTTTTTCCTTCCACCGGCAGCTGCTGGTTGATATCATCAGAGCTGAAGATGGGCTCCAAGTAGAGCCAGGAGCGCTGGCACGTCAGCCACTCCTCCAGCACGTCCTGCACACACCAGAAGAGGGCAGTAGCATAACATGAGACACTGTATGATAATGTTACAAGACACAAGATCTTAAGTGAGAGTGTGTTTGTGTACTTGAGTCATTCTGAGCTTGTTCTCCCAGGTGTTGATGCGCCCCTCAAAGGTTTTCTTGAAGGGAGAGAAGGACATGCTCTGCGTCATGACGATGTGGTCATCCAGCAACTGGGACGCTTCATCTGGACTCTTCAAGATGTAAGTACCTGTCTCCTTGTAGGGCAACACATCAAACTCTAACCTCGACCACTCTTGTTCCATCTTTTCCAGGGCCTGAGTGAGAAGGTGTGGGAAAGAAAAGGGGCAGCCAGCGGATATACACGCACTCACAGTAATAAAAGAGAGTGGAGTTGCTTAAAACTGAAACAGACCTGAAATATTGCAAAAGTGAAAATTGCATTTTTACTTTGCAGTTCCACAGAGACACTGCATTCCTCACACCTCCTATATAAAACAACATAAAACACTGTATAAAAAGTATGACTCCTGTTCAAAGGTACCTGTTCAATGGTGAACTCTTTCCCGGCCACTTCAGCCACATTAGCTATGTCATTCACGTGGTTCTGTAGGCCAAGTTCCAGGCAGCGGGAGAAGGTCAGGTTGGCTTTGGGCTTGACTGTCATCTGAATGCGTTCCGAAAGCATCTCCCAGTGGCGGCTCCTCATCCCTGGGTTCCTCAGGCCCTGAATCAGGGGGAGGTGAGGACGGAAGTCCTCAATCTTGCTGCGGATTACAGTTGCCACCATCTGGCAATCTAATGACATGAAGAAGAAAAAAAACATGTCAGACATATTAACAATCACACTTCATTTTGTCAGGTTTGAATGGTGGTTACAGTCACGTACCAGGAATGTCCTTGAAGTGTTTAATACATTTGTGCATGGTCTTGTGGGCGTCTGTAACATTGCGCTCAAGCTGCTCAGGGTCGATGGAAGACAGTGGGTCATAGAGCCAGCTCTCATGCCAGCGTAGCCAATCAGAGGTGGTGGTCCAAAGGTCTTTAAAAGGCTGGAAGTCTTTTACTACCTTCTGCAGACGGTCATACTGCAATATACATTTACATTTCATAGTAAGAAAAAGCATGACAAATGTGTATTATTTCCCAGTTTGCTTAACAGTTCAAAACAAGGGGAGGAATAATCTGGCATCTGGAATGACAAAATGTATATACATATCATTTCATCTGACAGATTCTCTTTCACTTACATTAGTGACAGGAATTCCAAACAGACGTTCTCTGTTGTTGAAGGTTTGAGCCATTGTCTGGCACTCCTTAAGTTGCTTGCTTGTGCGCCTCACCTCATTGGCCACCTCATTGGCATGATCAATGTCTGCATGGCTTGCAAACCCAGCAACCAGCATCTATAAACACAGAAACATTTCTACGATTAAAACATAGTAGACTAACGTCTGTCTAGAGTGGATGATTTTGCAAGATTGTTGACACAAAGGAAGGAAGGACAGCTCACTAGTTAACCTCTGGGGGGAAAAAATCATAATGGGTGGTCTACTTTCAGATGCGTCCAAATGAGGCTGCGAGTTCAAGAACATTTCTGGGAATTCATCTGAAAATCATCTCAACCTCTTCTGATAAGTCTCAACAGACCTGTAGAGAGTCTAGGTGCTCCTCAAAGTTGTTCTGGTCGACCAGCTGGATCTTGCGGAAGCGCTCCTCATCCTCCACATGCTGTACGGCCACTGCTTCCATCTGGCTCACTATCCTTTGAGGCCATCCAATAGCTGTCCACCTGCACAGATAAGTAACTATGGCAGTCTCTACTCCTAATTTCCCTCTGAACACTATGACCCCATCAAATCCCTTTTAATCCCACATGAGAACATGCAAATTAAATGGTTTTCAAAAGATTGACATGATGATTTTATACTCACTTTTTTTTAACATCCTCATCTGAAATACAGTAGCAAAATTCCTCTAAAATCTCATAGTCAGAGAGGGACTTGCCGATATGTTCCTGTTGCGGACAAATTGAAAAAATAATCCGATTTGTTGACAAAGTAACCCTTTATATGACAGATGATGACAGAAATAGCCAGCTCATGCCAGTCAAAATGCACCTTGTAACTCTTGAGCTGTTCTGGGATTTGCTTCATCCAGTCCCTCTTTTCAGTCAGTTCCTCAATGCTGTTGGGCTTCTCACGTAGCTTTTTACTCATTATGTTACACTCTTCACATGCCTACACGCACACACACACACACACACAAGACAAAAACTTATAATTCAGGTTAAAAATACAGGAAGTGATCAGTTTCAAGCTGAAGTAAATGTAGGTCCTGTGTAAAAAAAAGAAAAAAGAAAGAAGATAAAAACACTTAAATACATACAGCATAACTAAGTGCTTTCCAGACTCTAAACAAATGACTTACATCATCAACCTGCTTGCGGAGCTTCAGCACAAGTTGGTTGAGCATCCCATTGGCTAAATTCTTTCTTTTGTTAGCGAGAGACTGGCGTACAGCCTCCACACGCACAACAAATGGACCGATGACAATGGAGGATGGCAGGGAGTGTTCGAGCCTTTCCTTATCTTTGAGATGTTGTTCCACCTCTTTCTTCAGTTCTTGGGATGTCTGTTCGGCATGCATAGGAGATCTGGCAGCGAATATATAAATGACTCAATTTGATGAGGAAAGCATGCTGAATGGACCCTAAATCTGAAGTGCTGAAACTTGTGGGAGAACTTGCATACATAGATCAACAGACTTACTTGAGAAATGTTTCTATGTCCACATTGTACAGCTCTAGGTGACGCTCATATTCAGCAGCATAAGCCCTGAGAGGTATAGTTGCTTGTATCAGAGCGCTGCAGACCTTCTCTCTCAGCTCAGTTACTTCTGGTTCCCACAAATTCACTGACTCGAGCAACGGATCACCACCGATAAACATCTTCTGCATCACAAACTGGTATGGACAAGAGAGGAACAGTTAAATCCTCTACATGTCACTCAGTATACTCATCATCATCATCCATACATAGATGAGCCATTAACATGTTTTACACCCTCGGATGTCCTTTTTTAATTGAATGCTCCCTCTGTGATTCAGGTGATCGCGGACTTTAATTTACCTTATCAAGCTGTGGTACGTTGTATGTGGCCAGAATGCCCTTATCAAACAGGTTAACGATAGATGTCTCAAAATTCTCCAGAGGAGTGCTGTAATGAACTTCAGTCGGTTCCAGAACCAGGTCCACCAGGAACATGGGGTTCTTCTTTGGCCTAATAGACAATGGAGTAATATACAAACACAATACTGAATATTTAGTACAGTAATAGGTCATTAAAACTGAACTGAGTATATAATGTATAACTGACTCCAAGATATAGTAACAGAATAAGAAAATAAGAATGCATATGAGCACAAAAGCATATGAAGATTTATATAAATGTGAATGTATGCCCATTTGTGCCTATACTATATGTATGAGTGCATGCTGTCCTACTTGTAGGGGCTAGTGATGAGGTTGTTCCCCCACACCAGATCCTGGGGACATGTCAGCACACTGTGGCAGGCGTCCAGCAGCAGCTGAGTCACGCTGATCAGCGAATCCTGCACGAGGGAGCGTAGGCAGTCCTGCATGTGGAAGCGTACCACAGCCATCAGCCTGTACAGCTTGGACATCTTGTAGATCTCCCAGCGAGACTCATTCATGTTGTACGAACCCAGGCCAATGTTCCCCAGGTTGGAACGGATGCTGTTGCTCAGCGTGACCATCCACGCCTGCCTAAGAAACAAGCTTATCTAGAGAAGGGGGAAAAGAGATGATGCTTCCTTACTCACGTGAAATTCAGGCGTCTTCCCCGTCTGCAAAGTTTGCTGTTCTGGTAATTCCCAGTTAACATCAGTAACAAAATGTATCCTGATTAAATTAAAATAAATGGGATGTGTACTGGCCTTTTTTCACCAGTACCATAGTAATTTAGAATAAAAGAACAGTTGGTGCTGTTCATCTTTTGGAAATAGCTTGACTATGAATAAGCCACATTGCCCTGATGACCCATTGTTTTAGCATAGTAGTGGTTAAATGTGGGTGCTACAGTGCAGTGATTACCAGATGATCAATCTATGCATTCACATTCTTATTTTAAATAAATAAAAGCTATGTTGAAGGCATAGCCGAGCATTGTCAGAAGAAATAAATACCTGAGTATGCACTTGAGACTGGCTGACTTCAAACTCGTCCAATCGCAGTGGTTTTATCAAGGTTACATTGAACAGTCTCATGGTTGCTACTTTGTTGCACTCAGCCCATATTTCAGATAATGCACAGATCACCTCTGGCTTTGATAGAAGGGAACGAAAGACAAAAGCAGCATGGTTCTTCTTATAGGCAAGGCGAGGAACTGGAACGCACCCTACACATAGATATAACAAACCAGACTTTAGATTCTGAGGGTTAATACCAGGTATTGGGTGGCAATACGGTTCTTTAATTTTGACCCCACTGACTCAAACAAATGTATACAAGGCTAACTGTCTTACCTGTTTGCGGTACATACTCAGGATCCTTCTGTGGCAGGGTGATGTGTGAAAACTCCTCTGGGTGGCTCGTCACTACTTTGTCAAAGCTCATGCGGTTCATAGTACGGTCATATTCCAGTTTGACCTCCTTCTCCAGGTCCCCAATACAATTCTCCAGACTGCACACATTATACACACTATTAGTTAGTTAACATTTCGACTCAGATGGGGTTTCTGCCTTTTTAATTGATCAGTTACTTACCAACAGTACAATAATTGTGTGCAATAATTCAACTGTGCAATACTCTTGCATTAATATTGCATTTATTCTTGCATTTTAACACATGTATATACATCCCAGTTCTCAGCATTATTATTATTTACACTTTTGTTATACATTGCAGTATCATGGACATATTTTTGTATTACATTATATCTGATTCGGATTATAAAACAGATCATACTGAACAAGGAGAAAATGACAGCAGTAAAATTACACTGACGTTACTCACATTTTCAGCCTGAGCCCAGGGGCTGAGAGGGCATGTCTTGTGATGCGCTGGAGACTGTGAATGCCAAGAGATGGTGTTCCTCTCCAGATGGGCATGCAGTCCACAGACAAGTGGTAGAGAAGCAGCGCCTCTGTGTTCTCCCTCCAGTTCAGGGCAAACTGGATCCGTTCCACAAAGACACGCGGGTCCTCTGCACTGAATAACAACCTGATCCTGGGTACCCAGTACTGAGTGCATGCTAGCATGGCATTTATTCCTATGCAACAGAGAGAGATGGAAAGTATACATTCATGGTCAACATAACAAACATACAGCGACCGAGCCGAGAGGAAATTGTGACACAATAATTTTATTTTATTTATTAATGCAAAGACAACCAGAAGATTTGCTCTTTTTGTGTTTTTCCTTAATAACAGGATGTCCTTCATCTGCCAGCTTGGTGTTTTGGTGAACCTTCTGTACCAGGTACTGGCATTTCTCCTTACAAAAGTCAAGAACCCCAACTAAATTCCAGCTGTATTCCAGGGAGGAGGTTTTTGGGTCCACTTCAAAAGAGAGAGAAGAGAGTAGCAATCAAAGAACAGAAAATAATGTCTGTCTCTGTTTACACAGTATATTTCTGAGGACATTTTACCAGAAGGAATCTTGTCATCTGTAGGCAGCAGGGCTTTGGCAGGAATAGGTTTTCGATCAGCATTGCCCAGGGCAAGCCAGTCTTCTGGAGTCCTACAGTCATACTCCTCATTGTCAAATATCTAAGGGAGAAACATGGAAAATATAAGTGTGGGGTGGTGCTGTGCCCCAAAATATGGGATGTAATGGTAACTGGGAACCCAGATGCCACAGAAAAGATTGCAGTAATAACAGACTCACCTCCAGGGGGAGGTAGGGTGACACAGGATCATCTGGCTTAGTCACATGCTCATCACTACTGTTTGGATGTCTTGGAATGAGGAGATTAGAGTATATGCCTTTTTCTGCCAGGAGCCGTTCGACATCTAACTTCAAGTATTCCCTTCGACGTCTATAAGACAACAATATAAACCAGTAGAATTAAATCTACAACAGGCATTTAAATAAACGAATTCATGGTCCCAACTAAACCAAGTGATGTACAATAAGGAAAAATCACTAATAATAATAATCTTTATTTATAGAGCACTTTTCCAAAACCAAGTTTACAAAGTGCTTCACACCAGCAATACAACAACTGATCATATACTTTCCAGCAGTTACATAATAAACACAAAAAAACCTTCAAACGAACAATCAATAAAATCAAGTAATATGAGAAAAAGATTTCCGGTAGAAATATGTTTTTTAAAAAGATTTACAGGAGGTTACTGAGTCTGTGAACCTGATGTCCTCAGGCAGCTCATTCCAGAGTTTGGGGGCTCTGCCTGCAAATGCTGTCACCTCTAGTTTTAACCGGGTTTTAAACATGGTAACGCTTCACATTACGGCTTGCAACGTCTAGCTTTGTTGCTCAGTAGGTCATAATGTACCCCGTAATAACAGAATAGGTATTCCTTAGTTAAACAATGCCCACATTATTCTATATACTGTATAAGTATCCATCTTGTTATATGGTACACTGTTAGAATAAAACAAATGACACTGTAAATTGTAAAGAAATAAACTCCAAGTTGTGGGCCAAAATCTAATGTGTGTATGTATTGTAGGATAGAAGCTCAGTGTCTTACTAACTCACATGTGACCAGTGAATCTGGCCTTACAGTATGCAGACTACACACTACTGGAAATGCAAAGAACGTACAGCTCCACAGCTCTAAATGTAGTTTCCTCGTCTGTCATACATGGTGCACACAAGCTGTACATACCTCTCTACCTCTAGCCTGCGGGGGATTTGGCCAGGAATGGTTTGGTAGAGCATCTGGACCTTGGGTTTATCTCCACCCTGGCAGAAGTAGGAAGTCTGGGATTGCTGTGAGGTAGGTCCATGGCTTTCTTTTTGGTCAGTCGGAGCCTTGAAGGTTGTAACTAAGGAAAACCATACGGAAGGGCAAAGACTTTACACACTTGAGCATATAGAATGTTGTATTTTAGAGGAGCAATATGTGCTCCTATTATAAATGCAATAGCTGGTTATCACAAATAATGACTTAAAATGCCTGCTTGCCTAAAAATGTCATGCAATACAGAATCCCACCTTTTGTAGTGTTGAGATCACTGAACCCAGCGATGGATTTGCCCTGTGACCTGTGCTGGATCTCAGGTCCCACTGTGCCGGACTAATAAATAAACAGTCACTCTTGGTTTCAGTCAGTATTTTGCATGGGCATCATAATAAAAGGTGTCAGGATTTGAAGAGTGAAACGCATGCGTTTATGTGCGTTTACCTGATGCTTGAAAGTAGTTATGATATCTGAGTAGATGCACTTCTGTTCGTTCACAGAGCATTTTGTGATTGGAGGGAGTTTGCACCTGTGACTTAGAGCTGGAGGCCTGGGCTCTGGGGGCTTGCTGGGGGGATGAGGCACCAGTACACCAAAACCAGGCACATATTTCCCCTCCATCTTTTCTGGCAGGATAAAATGTGGGGGGGGATGGATTAAATCTTGTTACCCTCTTTTAAATTAATCTGGACTGTATAGACGTCAACGTGCTTTAGGGAGAGTCACATAAGTGGCTAAATGCCAGAGTACAAGGAGAATGGCAGTTGAACGACATCCAGTGGCGAAAGGATTCTGAGCAAACCTTAACGACAGGACAAGCGTCCGGTCACATTTTAACCGCCACGGCCAAATAAACTACTACACCAGCAAAAGAAGCGTTGCAGAATTCAGGATAGAAAACAGTACGCCAAGTGTACAGCATGTGGCGTTAGCTGTTAGTGCTAACGACATTTAACGCTACGTCAATTTACGAGCGTCTGCCTTCGCCAAATCACTTCTACTTCTTCGTCTTCCTCGTCCTCGTCTTCTTCTTCTTCTTCTTCTTCTTCTTCTTCTTCTTCGAGTTTTATGGCGTTTGGCAAACAGCCTCAAATCACTACACCAACAACTCACGTCATTTACGTAACGCGTGCTAATTTTATTTAGTAAGCAACAGAAAACAGTCCCGTTGACCTACCTTATTTGAAATTGAACTGCACGTCGTAACGCTCCTTTTAAGTGTTACCTGAATAGGTGTCGGCTGAAAATCTCATGTTTCCGAGTGGAAGTTAACTACCGGTGTGTAAATGTTGGACGCGGCAACGGTTGCCATGGACATGATGATGTGTCGCTCCGCACACACTGCAGCGAGAACTAGAGCCACATGACTGTCACGTTATGACAGAGGGAAGAAAGTGCTCCTTCACCGGAGCAGAGGTTGCTGGGGAGGGAAGATAACGTTTAACGCTAATTTGCATACTCAAATGCTGTGCTGCAGTTTATGTTACTTTATACTTGTACAGCATATCTGAGGGGTTACGCCGCTATTTCATTTGACAGCTGTAGTCACTTTGTTGTTTCATGTTTTTATATACAACAACATGCGATCGGTTTATGACATATATGCAATGTTATACATGAAATTACCCAACAATGTAGGCCTATAGTTAATAGCAGCGCATAGTCTACCTCCAGCAGCTACACCATGAAAATGCTGCATACACAGTAATCCAATAATAGGTTCCATTTCAAACCACTCGCCAATCCCAAAATCTTAGTTGCCGTCTGATATATGCACACATTATGTACATATAGCTTAGACAGTTTGAGCCTCTGGGGGATAGGAACTCAAAACTGTGCATACATTCATGTAACAACCACCAGAACCTCAACATGCCACGCTGTTCCTGGTGAAGATAGTGATGGCAATGCCAGTAATGATAAGCTAATGGAATTCCTGTGTGCAAATTTCCAATCTTTTCCTCACAGAAGGGGGAAAGCCCCACTGACATGTACCACACTCCTTGGTCACAAGGGCCTCATAACCACGTCTGTTTTCCATGGCAGATCACAGGCATCATGCACTGCGGCCCCTGCTCCTCCCCTTGACCTCTTCAGCTGAAACACCTCAGAGCAGCCTGAGACTGTGCCAAGCACAAATGAATAGTCTCATGTGTCTGAACCCTCACGTGCCACTTGCGAAGGACATGGTGCCACGCATATAGGGATAAATTAAGTTCGAGAGGGGATCAGAAAGTAGTTGAAGAGGTGTCGTCTGTGTGAAAATCAAATCTCAGAGGTGACAGTGCATCACTGTACTGCAGCTCTGTGAAAAGGAACAGTGCAGCTAAAGAACAATGGATACTGCAATTCTGTGCAGCTGTGCAGCTGTGCAGCGGTCATTTCTCAAGATAGGTCTGTTGAAATGTTTAGTAAGAGGCCTTCTGCTTAATTGGCTTCTTCTCAGTGGAGCTCAGTCTCAAAGCAATGACCTCACCCAATGAGGAAGCCTAAACCAAATGAAAGACCTCCCCAAGGGCCTAAGTAACCCACATCTAATAATCACATTATCATATCATAGAGGCCTCAGCAATGAAAGCATCCTGACCACAGCAGATTAATAATCATTAGCACATGTCTAATGGTATTGATTAAATCAGTGAGGCGATCCGGACCAGAGAGGTTCCAAAGAAAACATCACGAGAACCACAAGTCTCTGATGAGGTGGTGGTCCTCAAAACATGGTCACCAACCAATGTTTTGGTGGGCAGCCATCTCTGGAGGCAGGAGCCCACCATGATGATGGATCTTGATTGGATAGATGTGGCCAGCAGCTCTGGATGAGTGGAACTGATTAAATCCTAACAAGCTTTGTTGCAGCTTTGATCCACCCTTGTACTCCTCTTTCACTCATTTGTCGTTCGAACGGTACAGCAGCAGATATATGAAAGGTTCTGGCTCAGCATCAACTGTTAAAGAACATCAGTACTAGTCACTTACATAATAAGTCAGATGGATAACCCATCCGCTCCCCTCTTCATCCTAAAATCCTTAAATTATTCATCTATGTCTCTTCCTCCCACTCTCTTAGAGTTTTGGGATGTTGCGAGGGTCATGCCTTTGTGAATATAACTCCCATTTTACACTAATGACATCAGTATGTGCTGCTAACTTTAGCTCCTCCTGAGGGCCAGATGTTGGCTGACAGGATCAAACCCTGGCTATAACCCTCTTATTGTCACATTGTTGGGCAAGCCAGGGGGGTTAGAAGTCGCACATATTCCCACATATCTCTTTTCCCCTGCAGAAATCCACAATTCAACCACAAATGTGGGAACACCCTTGAGTTGCAGTGTGATTTTAGTTTTGCATTTGCACACAGGAATGGAAACATACAAATGCTGTAAAGTCTGGAAAGTATCATTACTCTTCTTTAGAGAGTAGACAGAAATTTTGTTTAGTTATATCAAAAAAGTCTGAAAAACATGCAGGGATCATTTATCACAGAGCTATAATGTCTTCCTCGTGATTTATACATTGACACTGGAGCTAGGAACAAATATAACCCCTGGACACACTGAAAGAATAATTTACACCTACTGCTTACAACATAACACCCGTCACTGCAACCCATTTTCAAAGCTCTATTTTTCTCTTTTAAAGGCCATCCGATCAGAGCGCGACACTACTGTGGTCAATGAATGTCACTGGTGTCGGTTCCCAGATGACCATCACGAGGGCAGCAAATGTCACGTTAACATCAGAGTGTTTTGTGGCAGTGCATTTTACAAGAATAGTGCAGATGCCAGCAACACGCGTGGCTGCCTGCATGCCGAGTGTACTTTTGACGTGCTGTTGTTTAACAGTGACCCTTGCGCTTGGCTATACGTTGAAGTTGCCGTCACGGCTTGGGTGAATCACAAGTGGACTCTTGGCATGCCAATAAATACTTTTTTTAATGAGCTTGAGAAGGGCCTCAAAGCAGCAAAGTGGCCAGACATGAGAGACAGACTGGAACCCTCAACCGGTGGCCCAGGACCTCAAACAGCTGCATTTGATTTTTCCTCTCATTTGCTCCATTTCTCAGTGTGACTTTTAGGGGAACTAAAGTCAGATTGCATGGGTTGTAAAAATATTCAACATAGCAACTAAAACTATTTATGTGAGCATAAATATTATGTTTGTGGCTCCAACTGATGTTGAACTCCAACGAGTGCCCGATGCTTACCACAGCCTCAATGTGCCGACATCTGACCCCCACGACACTTGATGGTAGTTTGCGTTGTTCAGCTAGTTTAAACATTTTTATATGTCACTTTCTTAACTGCCAAACTACAGTTCCTTTGAATCCATTGAAGCTCTTTGAGACAGTTAAAACAAATTGTCATGTAAGTCAAGTCAGTATGTTTTATCTAAGTGGGTGTGCGAATATGAGCTGGAAGAATAAGAAAGCAGTGAGTGGAATCTGTAACACATGTCTGTGTGTGTTATTGTGGTAGAAAACCAGTGTGTGTGCTGGCATTCCAGTTTGTTTATGTGGGTGGGCGATGGAAAGCCAAGAAAGAGTTATCAAGAAATCGTGTCTGTGTTTGCGTATGCGCATGCTTGTGCATGTGTGTGTGTGTGCGTGTGCCAGAGTGACAATGTGTTTGTGTGCAAGAGGTGGTGATGCACAAAAGTAAATCTTGACCTTGTTAGCTGATGACATTATAAACAGATATAAAAAAAAAAGCCAGACAGGGACACGAGACTGAGGGGGCCAGTAGTAGGAGTGTGTTTGCAAGTGTGCTTGTGGGTAGGACGTTAATTTGTTGTCCAATATTAAACAGGAGTTTCATCTATAAATAATCCATCACTGCTCAACTGAAGCCTCCTCAGGTAGGCCACTCTTTAACATTGCTGACATTCCTCCTTGTTAAGAATTAATAACAAATAAATGGTAAGAGTTCTGCATAGTTTCCTGTCACTCACACACACTTGAGAGTTTATGGCCATAACTTTTCCACAAACAAACACCCACAAATCGACACACAGGCTCACAGAGCCACACATTATTGGTTTGGCAAGCTGTCCAAATGCTTCGCAGAGGCCTTGATTTGTCATCCTGCCTCATGTGGCCTCTCTATCAGTTTCACGTCTGACAGTTTAATTTGTGTCATTCATTCTCTTGCATCAAAGAGGCAACATGCGATCTAAACCAATCCTGCCAGCACATACAGTAAGTACACTCACACACAAAGTAGATGTGCACATGCGCATGTTAACAGACCAACTTTAAACGGTCTCTTTGGGCTTATTAAAACTCCCTGTGCGACATGAGGATCATAGCAAACATTGGCAATGAGAAGACTTTCTTTGTAAGCTGTCCACACCGATTATCATGCCCACAGTGATGATAAATTTAATCAACAGTCCAAGTCAAACTCAAGTCAAACTCAAACCTAAAGAAATACAGTCCTCTTGGTTTTATTTGACTTGCAGCTCACCTATCACCTTGACCTTTTCCATCTATGTCAACTGACACGCTTCATGGTCAAGTATTTGGGACTGATTTCTTATATGATTCAAACAGTGAAACTGTCTGAGCTATAATTTCTTGGATCTACATATCAGACATCAGTGCTGTGTGCTTTGTATTGTAAAATCCATGAGTCTTTCTTCAGAAATTCAACAGGATCATAAACCCTGACCTCAGTGCAAGCACACCCCATATTAACTATGGCACTTACTGGTTGCTCTTGTGGCCATATGAGATCGTACTTACTGTGTGTCGCTATAGGTTCCATAACATTTAAATTACACTGGTATAATCATCTCTGGAGGAACATATGAGCTGACATGTAGGACACAGTAAGACAGAGAGAAGACGTGGAGGGAGAAGGAGATGGAGAAGTGTGGAGAGACACCATGTGATCAACACACACATGTATGAGCAGCCTGGACAAACACTGAGGATTACAAGGGCGGGAAGGGTCTCTGGTCATCTGACCCCAGCTCTCTAACCCCCGGGCCCCCATTAAGCCCTGTAAATGAGAGAAAGGGGGGCAAATGGAGAGGCAGTGATGGGGCAGGTAGGAGATCCCTGCAGCCTTTTATGGCTGGTATTTGACCTCTCACAGGGGACGATAATGAAGATACATGCTGAACATTGAGGGAATGTATTTGCTGAAAGGAACTGACGGGAGGGCGGGGGGACATTTTTCTCTCAGTGGTGAGAATGTAACACATATTGGGAACTGCGGTGTGGATTCTGCTCTTGAACCTCCTTGATGTGCCCACGTTCTAAATAAGCACTTTATTGGATGTGGGCAGCCCTGCAGCCCTAAACCACAGAAAATTACCCTTAATTACAATTAAGTCAATTAAGAATCCAACATGTTTGGCAGTTTTTGAAACAAACATAGAGTACTTGCGCTTGAAACGGTTGCTCTTAAAATGTTTTATGGCTCTGCTGCAAACCTTGACCTCAAAGCTCAGTGGCTTACACTTACTGAAACCTACAGTTCTGGTGCCCAGATATCAGTCACATTGGTCAGATACAGTACGATCTACTTCCAGAACCAGCCTGATTCTGAGAATGAAAGCAAGCTGGACCACACTGATGATTTGACTACATTATTCCGCCTCCTCAGACACACAAATGCACGCAGGTCCTCCCATCCTGCAACCTGTGAAAAGATTTTAATCATCACTTCCGTGCTTCCCATTGAGCCAGAACTGACTCTAAATCAGTCAAAAGCATTCAGAAATGATGCCTGTATGACACTAAAATAACAGCTAATCCCTCATAAATGGCGTTACCCTAATCTCCCATAACACTATTCTTAGCATACTCTGCACCACTGCAGTGAGACGAAAGGAGAAACTGTGAGATGCGAGAAGATGGAGAGCCTCCGGGTGGGTTTATTGTGTGGAGGCTTGCCAGACACTATAGCTGGCGTTGGAGTGGAGAGCAGGAGGACATAGAGATGAAAGGAAAGACCAAGTACGTGTAGATAGGGTGATATGATAACAAATTTAAACAGTAACATACATTTAAAATCGACACAGATGGACAAATTTCAGATTAATAAGCTGTGACACAGCTGGGACAAAATGATGTGAGTAATCCACCGCTGGCTGGTCCTTAAACAACATCATATATCGTGTTTACTGTCAGCACAAACACAACACGCATCAGTATTGTTAGCCCATATGACATTCTTTAGTAATTCTGTTTTGGTTCTCCACTCTGGGGGGAAAGCTTGCTGGTCTGTAAACAATTTGTATGGAAAGACATTTATAGAAACCAATCCAATTCTGTGCGTCTATTCCAATTTTCTGAGCCCCCGGTATTTGAAGTTGAGCCGTAAAACTGAAGAGACATGGTGTTTATTCTTCAAACTCAGGAGAGTGATGTGTGATGTGTGTGCGCCAGAGAGGGACAATACATCAGGCTCAGCAAAGGACTGAGATGTGTGTGGTTTAAAAATGATTGAAAAAAGGACTGTCAAGTATCAGACCATGCGTTTATCAGCGTTACAACGCAGAATGGCAGAGTAATCCATCCAGTCAGGTAGACAGATGAGGCAGAAAGGCCCTTTTGCGTGAAACCCCCAAGCTGTCCGTTTCTTTCGGTGCCACAATGCGCCACCAGGCTGCAAATAACTGCACTATTTTTGTCTCCCTGCTCGGGTTTCTTCCTGCTGGACTTCAAAGAGCCCCGTAACTCAGAATTACCGCAGCCGAAAAGCAGGAGAGCAGAAGCAGATAAAGTAATTTCCTCGCCCCTTTACGAGGTCCTGGGCGGTGGAGGG
>JAVQJF010038936.1:0-32996 GCA_036023855.1 Gadopsis marmoratus | reverse complement strand
ATTTATACTTTTACACCTTGAGGAGAATCAAACTTTTCAGGAGGTATTTAATTTTAAAGCTTAACAAGTGAAACAGAGACAATTATTAAATAATTAAGAGTCAGATAACTGACATTGGTCTTACATTTAGAGAATCTTCAGTGAACTCACTCTTCAGTTTTGTCAGTCTGTATACTCAGTAGAGGTAATTGGAATGTAGGTGGAAGTTAGCATGTTGTAAAGCAGAACATTTTTCTAAGTGATTGCAAAAGCAAAGCCACACCCAGCTGAGTGGAGCCAGGCAAGTGGGAGTGTATGGGATAGGGGCAGGGCTTCCACCATGTTCCTTAGGAAAGACCTCCTGCCCTTTTGAAATGACAATGTTCTGGAAGATAAAGGATGTCTAAGACAGCGATTACAACATACTGTTTAAAGCAACAGTTTGAAGAGAAAGTTAATAGTGTTGAGGCTATTCAAATAACGTGGAAGTTGATTTTCATTGTGAAGCTTTATTTGAATACAATAGTGCAATAATAAAATATCAGATTAACAGTATTTTCTGCATCTTGTGCCTTTCTGCCATCTGTAGCAATAACAGTATGACTATTACCTGGCTGTTTGACAGGGTCAGGGACAAAGTTGGTGTTAAATATACAGCAGCATGCAGTGCCTTTCATGAAAGAGTTCACTGTTCAAAGCAAGGAGCTGTGACACAAACCTGTTTTGAATTCATTGTGTCTTAAGTATAAAGGCTGGGTTTTGTTCTAGTATGTGATACATTTTCAAAAAAGCATTTAGCTTTCAGCCAGATGTGATTGACTGCAGCAAAACTGCACCTGAGCTGCAAGAAGTACCAAAGAACTTATTGGCAGAGTTAATACCAATGTCATTAAGGGGGTTAATGAGGGTTTTAAAGCTAAGTCTGTGAAACGTTTCTTCTAACTTACACATTAAGAGAAAAACACCCAACTACATCAGCAGATTCGCCAAGACATAAATCCTGCTGATTTATTGCATTTTTCTTGGGGGACGTCATACTATTTGTGTGGGTTAAACAAAATGTCATGAGTTGTGGTGATAAAGCTGTGTACTCATGCATGGCTTGGTGAGTAACAGAAGATTGTGCATGCACAAGAGAGAGCACAAATGTGCATACACTGGCACCTGCAAAAAGGCATTATTTTTTCATTACTAACTCTTGAACATATGGCCTACTATAAATACAAAATAAGAATCTTTTCGAAAACAGTTTCTGAAATAAGATTTCAGCTGTTGGTTCAACAAACCGCATGCATAAACCATTACATACCACATAAATCAGGTCCATGCAATAGATTTATATTCATAATTCATAGTCAGTCATTGTCAAATCATAATTAAGAATTTGAGCAATCCCATTCATTTAGTCTGCACTGGCTCTTTGGCAGCTGGAGCACCTTTCCCGAGGCACAAGGATTGGCTCAGGAAAGTTTTAAAGAGCCATTTACCAGCAGCCAATAATCTTGTGTTTGCTGACATCCTTAGATTCCATATGCTCTTACTTGCGCCATAGAAGCGTACACAGGGTGTGGTGAGTGCACCCATTCATCATTGTTAGGTGTGGTTACTCTTCAGCACCTCCACTCCCCATCACACAGAGAGACAAGAGTTCCAGTTAGTTTCATTTAGCAGATGTATGGAGGAAATGTATGTACATTCACAGGAGAACAGTTTGAGTTTGAAGATAGTCTTTGGACTGTGTAAAACCCATGAATACTGATATAAGATGTAACCGCAATCATCATCTCTATTTTGCTTTGTGCTAAAGAGGGGTTTATCCCACAACTGCATAAAAGTGTTTTATTATCTCTTATCAGCTGTTTGACTTGGCATAATTTTTGATTCATCTTCCCAATCTAAGGGTAAGGTACTAGTCTGTACAAGGACTGTGGATTACAACTCAACCCACATATCACTGTCAGGATGAAATTATACCTTCCTGTACACAACTGGAGACACACGCCGTCTAACGTAACCGTGAACACTACTGATTACACCGCTAGGTTCTCAGTTTCACTAAGGCAGAGAAGCAAGGGCATGCAGGAGCACAGCAAACGTGAGCGCAGACACAGCAGCAGGTCCATTCCAGGCTGCTACCATGTCTGCTGAAGGTGGTAACAAAGCCAGTGGTTACAGGAGTGATGAGCTAACTCAGGGGCATTTTACTAACTGTCACCTGGTGTGAGGATCCTTGGAGACAAAGAGCCTGTGGTTCCAGAGAGAATTTCACACTGGTTTTCCCTCTGCTTTACTTGCTGATCAGAATTTGGGGGGTAAAAAACAGCAATGCAAGGGAGAATGTTGTCTAGTGGTTCCTTCCTGGTGTGCTTTTTATCTCCTATAAGCAGCTGCTGGAAACCACAGTGTGATTAGATTAAACCATCAAATGTTTGAAATTATGTCACCAAAGAGCATTAGGGAAAAATACTACACACAAATGAAGCCTTTTGTATACAGTATGTGCCTTATTCCAGGATATATCTCTCTTGTGTATATGGATAATACCACATTTAGCAAACATCCTTGTGACTGTCTATGTAAGATGATGGTTTATGTCTTGTTGATGTGGATCCTGCCAAAACATAGCATAGCCAGTCTAACACACTGTTTATAACAGACTGGTCTATCACTTCCTCAGTGTATAACAAAACTTGTCTACTTTGTCCACAGACCCTGAAAACCAATGATTGTCAGGATGATGTCCACGTTAGCTTCTCCCAGCTGCTGAGTGAGCTCAACAAGGCAGACGCTCCCTATGCCCTCAGCGTTGCCAACAGACTGTACGGGGAGCAGTCCTACCAGTTTGTTGAGGTGTGTGTGTTTCTGCATGTGTATGTGCATCTTAATGAGCAGGCTTTGTTTTGTTTACATATGAGGGAGTGAACAGCAGGCATGCAAGCAAAGCAGTGATTGTGCCTGCAATTTTAATTCCGTTGATGGTTCCAGGGTTTCTTAGGAAACACCCGGAAGCACTATGATGCGGAGCTGGAGTCTGTGGACTTTGTAACCAGTTCAGAGGCGGCCAGGGTCAACATCAACAGCTGGGTGGAGAAGCAGACACAAGGTGGATCATTACACTTATCAGTATGTTAATAGACCTGCATGTCCACTTCATCCAATGCAATTGTAAGGAAGAACTGACACCACAATAATGTTAATCACAGTCGTGTGATTGCGATTTTACCAGGTAAAATTATGGACATGCTGGCCAAGGGAGTGTTGGACAGCTTCACCAGGCTGGTGCTGGTCAATGCCATCTACTTCAAAGGCAACTGGAACAAGCAGTTTCAGGAGAGTGCCACACGTGATGCTCAGTTTAGACTCAACAAGGTAACACTGCTCAAAGAAAACAAAAATCAGCTAAAATCAGTAAATATGGCTTTTTAAAAACCGTATCGCATGGTAGAGTTTGTAAAAATGACATTGGACTTTCCTCAAAAGTGATTTAGCTTCATAGTGGTCGTCAAAACGTTGGAGCTGCATTAAGTGATATTTTTTTTTTTTACCAGTAGGTGACTGCTGGAAGAGAAACTCAACAGGTACAAGATTTCAGCTGATGTTAAGTTTCTCTTTAAGCTTACGTATTTTTCTGTTTGCTGTTTTCAGAATGACACTAAACCAGTGAAGATGATGTACCAGAAAACGAAGTTCCCTCTCACCTACATCCCTCAAGCCAACTGCCAGGTAATCAAGCAATTCAGTTGATTAAACAATTAATATATGTCAGTTAAGTTGTCTGTCAATCCAACTGTTAACTGGCCAGACAACAACTGAACCAACCACTTTTTACATTTGATAAAGAGGTTAAGCAGGACTTCTTGGAACGTGAATGAAATTGACCATGATTCAAGGAAGAATTGATAAGGTTTTGGTTATCATCCAGCCTTTTTTTAACCTAACAAAGGGTTTTGTTAGTTGCATGTAATCCCATAAGATATTCTGTTAATGCACAAAAATAACCAAACAGTTGCCAGAGCAGAATATATTTGCTATAATGTTTGAAACCTTCTGTTGGACAGATCCTAGAGATGCCTTACAAAGGAAAGGAGCTCAGCATGCTCATCTTTCTACCCAATGAGTTAGGGGACATAACAACAGGTCTGGAGAAGGTAGGACACACACACACACACACACACACACACACACACACACACTTGCAATTATACACATAAAGACATCCACAAGACGCAGGCAAACTAATCATTAATTTTGTGTCCACCTCCAGCTGGAGAAGGAACTGACCTATGAGAACTTTGTGGAGTGGACTCGTCCAGACATGATGAATGAAGTCGAGGTTCAGGTGGGGCTGCCTCGGTTCAAGATGGAGGAGAAGTATGACATGAAGAATGTCCTGGTCAGCATGGGCATGGTGGATGCCTTCGACGTATCAATGAGTGACTTCTCTGGTAGGATATTTGCATGGACCATATCAGATATATTAATAACAATTTAAAAAACAGGCACCCAAAACCTGAACTGGCTCCTGTCAGTGTGAAGGAGCATCAAGTCAGTGCAGAGGTTCTCCCAAATCAGTGTGCTCTGCATTCCTGTAATGTAGTGTGAGACTAGGCATTATATTTATTTGAAATATTCTCTGTCCCTCTCTTCTGTGACAGGCATGTCTCCCGCCAACGATCTGGTCCTTTCAAAAGTCATCCACAAGGCTTTCGTGGAGGTCAACGAGGAGGGAACTGAGGCCGCTGCTGCCACTGGTGCTATCATGATGCTGCGCTGTGCCATGATCCCAGCTGCCTTCATTGCAGACCACCCCTTCCTCTTCTTCATCCGACATAATCCCTCGATGAGCGTTCTCTTTGCTGGCCGATACTGCTCTCCCAAGTGAGCACTTCATTGTATATACAATACTATTGCATCAGTATAAAACGTAATTTGGCTTTATTAGAACATTTTGAGAGTCGCCGCTCTGGAGTTTCCTGTAGCTAACCACACCCTTAGATCCTGTCCTGTATTTTCAACACTAGAATTTGTAAAGACTGTGGTACAGGATTTTGTAATCTGCGGCATCTTGTCTGCATCACTTCTTGTGATGTGTGCCTTCCTGAACAGTAGGTTCTTGCACTGTTCTTTTGCACCTAATCTCCTCCTTAGGATCTGGTCTACTTTATGTCTGTAATGTGTAAGTGTATAGCCCTATTTTCTGCACCCTCGCACACTACCCTAGTTCTATATCATTAAAGCCTATTTTATCTTCTCTTATACCATACACCCTTAGAAAGAATTTGCCTTTATCACAATGTCTATTATGCCTCCTTTTTCAACTGTTACCACGGACATCAACTGTTCTTTAATAACATATGAAGGTGTGACAGAGGGTTGCAAGACTCTCTGCACTTTTTCAACAGAATATGCAATTTCATTGTTTTTATATACTGAGCTAACCAAAGATAGATAGATAGTGAATATAGACTATAAAAAACAAGAGCTTACATGAAGGTTTCATTTTTATGCATTCTTATACTTGTAGACATGGAATTAAAGTATGTGGTTCACAAATATTGTCACATTACTTAAAGTTTCCTTTATTGACATTTTCTCAGATCTGGTTCAGCCACATATAATAAGACAGATAACCTGCTGTTTGATCATTCATTGTGCAAGTACTACACTGGTTGTCTATCAGGTCTTTAACATTATAGTACTTACTGTTAATGTTTAACGTAAACTAACAGTTTTATTACTTAACCCTCATGTGGTGTTCGGGTCTGTGGGACCCGTTTTCAGTCTTTATTAAAAGAAAAATATTGCAATTAATAAATTTTCTGTGAAGAACATATAAAAGAACAAATTTTCAATGACAGCACTCTGCACACCCTCCCTACCCACTTACTGTATATTACATATGTGGTGTTTGGGTCCACTGGACCCAACGGTAATAAAAGTGAGGAAATTGTAGGTGCTCCTACCTGGGCCTGCTGTTAGTGTGTATGTGTGTTTGCATGTGAGTTTTGTCTTTCTGCTCCTGCAATTCCTGCACAAGGGTGCAACATTGTTATATTCCAAGCTTCCTGTCTGCTCCCCAATTTTGCGCACATTTTACCTTCTGTCTTGCGGGAACCTTTCTATATTTTCTCACACTTTATCCCAGCTACAAATTGGGGGTGGGACAAAACAAATAAATAGCTTTGCCTTTGTGGCTCTTCATCACAATCGATCAAGATGGCAAGACGGGAAGACACAGTATACATGCATCAAGTGCATCAAGTACATATGCAACACATACACAGAGCAAAGTTCTGCCCCTCATGTATGGTATAAGCTGGCATGAACAGGCTGTGTGTTGAATGGGGCTGATGTTGTGTAGATGTGTGCGTGTGTGTTCAGTTTCTAATTACATTTGAAGAAATTAACATCAATAGTGATGAAAAACCTTGTTTCATTTTTATTGTTCAAGTTAAACATGTTTTGTCCATCCATATCTTAATTATAATTGACTTTTCTCTTATTACATTTTATCATTAGAATGGCATCTTTTATACACAAATGTAATTTAACAGACGTAAATGGCAATCATATATACTGTCTATATTGCTTGTAATTGGGATAAAGTAAACATCTGTTAAGTATTTTTACAGAAATTGTTATGGCTTTATTGATCTAAAAAGCCAAAAATGCAGTGGGTCCACCAGACCCGGGAACATAGACTGACTAACAAAAAGGGTTAACATTATTACTGTTTTTAATCTCCTGTTTCTACAGGCTTTTCTTCCCTGATAGTACAAGAGTAGTTGGGTACATGCTCTTAAAAAACCACACTGAACCACCAACACTGGGGCTGTTACTCTATTCAAAGATGAAGGTTTAATACTACTCTAAATAATACGTGCAAAGGGATAAAATGCACCTGTAAGTGTAGAATCTGCCTGCTAAACACTTTGCAGGTAGAAACAGGGAAGAAATAATGAAGGCTTGCTTTGGACACACAGATTTGAATTCTACAGAGCAGATAAGGGATAATATCTGACAAGGTGTCCATTATCAGGAATTAATGGACGTTGGGGAGGCCAGACCCGTCTGATGCGCGACGGAAATATATGCGGCATACTAGAGCAGTGAAACATGTATGGTGTGTTAAATATAACACAGTACACAAAATGAACTCGGTGCTTTTTCACAGCGAGAGTCTTACTCCAGTACAGTAGGTGGTGCTAATGCATGTCTATGTCGGTGCCCTGAGTAGAAGCCCAGAGACAGAAGAACATTTTAGAAAAGGCACTTCCGGGTATCGTCCTAGTCGTAATGTTTGAAGTATGTTTATTCAAAAACGAACCACTTATTAACAAAACATGAAGGTAACATTACCAGAAATCGCTGTACGTTAAAGGAAAGCTGCAATGGCCACGAACAGTTTGGCTGACGTATTCCAGCTCAAAGACGACAAGCTAAGCTAACGTTTCTCGCAGTGCTGCCTGCTAATCGGGTTTTCCCTGCTTGGTCGCTGATGGAGAGGCTAATAGCCAAGCTCACAGAAAAGCATGTCCTTTTCACGGCTTCCTTCGCTATACGACTGGCCCTGGTCGCTTATGGAGACTACCAGGACAGGACTATGGTGGTGAAGTACACTGACATTGACTACCATGTGTTCACAGATGCTGCAAGATTCATTACTGAGGTAACAGCAGTCTTATAACGTCTCTGACTGGAGTAAAAAAAATAACCTTTCAGATTAAGATCTCACATACCAAAACATATGATCAATTTATAAAATATTGTTACAGACTAAACCAACAACATTATATGATTTAAAATGAGCTCCACTTCCATTAGCTACAACATTTAAGTAATAATGATCCAATAATGTGACACTGACAGGGGTCATCCTGCATAATGAGTACTTTTACGTTTGATACACTTATGTATGTAGGCCATGCTAATAATTTTGCACTTTTGTTTCATTTCAATGTCGAACCTTCTTGTACAGGGGGAGTCCCCGTACAACAGATCAACCTACCGCTACACCCCTCTCCTAGCCTGGCTGCTCATTCCTAACATCTACCTCAGCATTTTATTCGGCAAGATCCTCTTCATTGTGTGTGATGTGCTGTCAGGACTGCTCATCTACAAAATCCTCCGCCTGAGAGGTCTGGGCTCTGAGGTATGTCTTTTTTTTTTTATCAGTCTGATCCATGTTGACCATATTTGTTATATAGTGTATTAGTAATTGCAGACTATAGTTGCAAACACCTCATTCATTTAGTCCTGTAGAACAACAGAGTTTAGAAGCTTCTTGGGAATGCAGAGTGTGGATAAACTTGCATTTTGGGGGGGATTTATGTTCAGACTGCACGGCGTGTTTGTTCTCTGTGGCTCCTGAACCCACTGCCCATGGGAGTATCTAGCCGAGGGAATGCTGAGTCAATCCTGGCAGCCCTGGTGCTGGGGACGTTACTCTGTATGGAAGGTAAGGCTCTGGGGTTGTCAACATTGTGACATTTTATCTTTTGTAAAATAAGGTAAATATCGCTAATTTTATAATGTAATGTACACAGTCTGACAGCTAATACTTTTGACCTTTATCGTCTAGCCCGGCGTCTGATGTGGGCAGCCGTACTCTATGGTCTGTCAGTCCATATGAAGATCTACCCCATTACATATGCTCTGCCCATCGCTCTGACCCTGCGCACGCTAGAGGCCAAATCCAAGGAGAACAAAATGGGATGGAGGTGGAGGAAGCTCGTTGGGTTTATGGGAAGCTTCCTCACCCGAGAGCTGTTCCTCTTTGCAGGTGTGGCCGGAGGAGTCCTTTGTATGCTCACAGCGCTCTTCTACTGCATGTGAGGCGAACAGAGATATTACACACAAACACAAAGTAAAAAGGGTTTTCATTGCCTGTGATTTCTGACTCTGCATTGAACGTATTAAATATTGCAATTGGTGTTTAACCCTCCCCAGCTAGCTTTGTGCAAGTATGTCCTGATTCTTCAGATCAAGTGGCAAAAGTGAACAGTGAAATATGGCTCCTAGAATAAGAGAATAAACGGACCCAACTTTGTTAGATGGATATTTGAGATATATTTAAACACTGCTCCACTAAAGTCTAATCTAATGAAAAGTCTGATTTCAAGTATTTTTGATTTGACTTAATCTTCACATCCACGTCATTCCTTACCTGATGAAATATGCTAACTTTTAATAACTTTGAATGGAAATGCTCAAATTATGTGACTCCTCCTGTATTGATAGGTATGGTTGGCAGTTCCTTCATGAGACCTACTTGTACCATCTGACCAGAAGGGACATCAGACACAACTTCTCTCCATACTTCTATATGCTCTACCTCACCACAGGTATTCATCCACCCAGCCATTTGTACCATCCTAGTGTGCCACCTCGCTGCAGACAAGAACTACAGGACAAAGACCAGCATACATTTATAGCTCATGTGCAGAGGTACATTGCTTCTGCCCAGCAGCACTAAAGTACTTGTTTATTAAATCAAGTTATACAATTGGAAGAAGTTTATTATTTCAAATTCTTTCCTCGTGTGTTAATAGCGAGTGTTAACTGACAGGAGGTGATGCAAGTTTTTAAGCCTGGTCAAAATGATTTTGTCTTTTGTTGGTGCAGACAGCAGGCGGAGCCAGTGGCTTGGCCTGGCAGCATTCCTGCCGCAGCTCATCCTGCTGTTGGTGGCGTCATGGGCCTTTCACACTGACTTGGCCTTCTGCTGTTTCTTGCACACTGCCATCTTTGTCTCTTTCAACAAAGTCTGCACTTCACAGGTACACAAACCAGTATCAATATATGGAGGCTACGTAGTGATCAGATGGTTCAGTGTCTTTAATTATCAGCTAAAGTTCTGTTCAAGAGAATATTCGGCTGATTTTTCACCCCTCTGCTTTTTCACTGGCCCCTCTCAATCATCCAAATTACTTTCAGAATTGAGGTGAGCTGTACAAAGAAAGCAGGTGCTTGTTTTGTCGAATAGGATCCAATTAAGAAGAGACGCTGTATTTTTGTGCTTTGATCACATTAATCACAGGGTCATTAGTGTTAACGCTTAGTGTTATTTGTAAAAGTAAAAAAAAAAGGGGGAGATTTTCATTTGAGCACCCCACCCAAATTCTGACAGCTAGTTAAGTATTAGAACTGGCTCCCACCCACACATCACAAGGGTTTGTCCTGCAGCGTCCCCCCCCAGCCACAGTCACTGTGAATATTAATGTAGTGTAAAATATCATATGTATAATAATATTAAATAGCCTTAGCGCACACAGTTTGCATAGCCTTTAACAATGTTGCTTGTTATCCCTTCATAGTACTTCCTGTGGTACCTGTGTCTTCTTCCTCTGGTCATTCCTCACCTGAGTCTGTCACTAAAACAGGGAGTGGGGCTGCTGCTCCTCTGGTTTGCTGGACAGGTAATTCAACTGATCACATCAATGCCTTCCAGTCATTGTTGAGTGCTGCTTGTCGTGTGTCAGTGGTCTTTTGTTTGCCTGTAAAGATTTTTATATTCACATCATTAAAACAGAAGACTTAACTGAACTTGTTTTGGTATGAGGAAACTATTGTATTTCCTCTCCATTATCAGGGTATCTGGTTGGGCCCGGCCTACTTCTTGGAGTTTGAAGGCCACAACACCTTCCTGTTGATCTGGCTTGCTGGATTGCTCTTCTTGGTCATCAACTCCTCCATCTTGTTTCAGATCGTAGCCCATTACAAGCCAGTACAAACTCCACAGAGGTCGAAGGTTGAATGACATTTTTGTAACTGAAGATGATGGACTATGGATGTATGATTAAAAAACATGTACTTTGTTAAATCTTGGTCTCCCTGTTAATTATGTTGTCACATAGCCTAAATCATTTTTGCACAAAGCAGATTCATACAGTGCCATTTTTTTGAGTGACAAAGCCACAGTTCAGATCAGGTTTTCAGTCATTCTGAGTTAAACCCATTGATTAAATATTTTCCTCTGTAGGCTAAAACACTTAACTTACTCGGTGTCTCATATAGGGCAGAAAACCGCTGTTGCACTCCTTTCTCTGGGTTCAAACCATAGACAGTTTATGGTTCAAACTTTGAAGTCTGTTCGATCTGTGACCACACCACACAGATGTTTTCCATTTGCTGTCAAGGGCAAAATACCTGCTGTGGATCAGAGATCACACACAGCCCCCCACAGTTTTAGCAACGATGATGTTAAACAGCTCTAGACCACACTATTTCACACACCCTTTAGGGATTTTGGTTGGCATCGTCAGCAACATCTTGAGGATGGGAAGCACACTGTCATTCCAGAGAGAGAAAAGGTCAGATTGTGTATAGCTAGGCATCATTCAGCCCTCTTGAGTGTCTCATTTACATGCTATGCTCACTTCCAAAACAGGATCAGGATGCACCATTCAGATTTCACACATGTCAGTTGAATTCAACACTCACTGATACAAAGACATGCACCCATAGTAAACTCTTGCTGTGTTTGTAAGTGAGATACATTTTATGCAAGATGTTGAATGTTAGTTTGTCAATATGATCATACAGGATCTTTAAATAGCTTGTGGATTTGACTGTTTTTTGTTGCCCTTCAGTTTGTCAAAAAATTTAATGTATGAAGAAATGGTTGGCAATTGGGCAAAGGAATGCTTGTGGGTTGGGGTTAAGTTTGCTTTAAACTGTTTTTATACTTTTGTAATTCATCTCTCTGCTTCAGTAATGAATACAATGACCATTCCTGAGAATGTCATTTGCATGTAGGTTGAAAGCTACTATTATGTATTTGGCGACAGTGTGGATAGCATACTGAATACTTAATCTAGATTGTAATTACAGAGCAGGATATTATCTACCGTCCAGATCAAGTAAGTATTTATGTAGATTTTAGCCATAGTTTCAAAGTTCATGCCATGAGATGTGCTTTTAAAAGACTGTGCTCTTGCAGCTGTGACCTGAAGGTGGAAGCATTCTCCAGCAGAAGAGACAGCCTGAACATCTATCCTGGTATAACCCTCACAGATTAATCTGTCAACTGGAGCATGAACACAACCCCAATACAAACAGTGCTGGCAGTGGCTCCATAATCTCACTGTACTCTCTCCCTAATCTCGCATGGAAATTATTAGTGTTCACTTTAAGTCCTGTAGGTTCTGAGCATGTTTGGTGGCACCTCTCCATGGGATTGATGGTGGGAGTGCATAATAATAATGATAGCGTGTGGGTGCATGTGTTTGTGCAGAAATATTGAGATACACAGCAGTTACGGTTGTATTAGTGGCTTTCCTGGGACATTTTTGTAAAGCGCTGTATCTGTGAGTGAAAGCTTTCTTGCTTGTGTGTGCGTGCATGTGTGTATGACTCACGGTCAGCTGTGGCCTGCATATCTAGTTTATGAATCACCAAGTTGCACTCAGTAACCTTTCAACTGGCTGGTTGCCCGTGGGCACATTTAAACAATTTCATTTCTACACTGTATCCCACTGAATACCATCGCATTCAGCAGTTTATTTTTGAATCCCTAGGACTGAAAAATAGCTATGAATATTTATTCTTCAGTTCCATCCTTTCCTATGGTTTTTTTAAAGCAGTCATTCTCAACGATTGGCTACATAGTGTACACTAGTTTTGGAAAAATGGTGAAAAGGCTACAACTACTAGAGAAATGGTTGAAATTGCTTATTCATAAATGTATGAATAACTGCTGAAAGAAATAGAGCTGGGTACATCTTTCAAGTGGTGGTGCAAATGAGACCAAACTGACCTACAAATTGACAGGTCAGTTATATGAAAGACTTGTGACAATTCACTTCTGTATAATCAATAGTTTTAAATAATTCAATTTACAAATTAATATTTTGACGGGTGGTTTGAAGGGGTTCTTGGGTTCATCTGACAAGGCTGCGGGGATACATCAGACAAAAAAGGTTGGAAACCACTGTTTTAGAGGCACTGACACTAAAGGAAGTAAGCAATAAGCCAAGGTGGCCTCCATTAGCTAATTGTAGTCAGGAAGCAAGAACAAGGTTGTGGGGGTTATGGCACGACTGTCTTCCATATGCTTAGTATGGGTGTGTGTATATGTGCATGCATATTTGTACATGCGTGTCTGTGGCATACCCTCAAGAGTCACTGGGGGATATGGGGAGAGGAGATGCAGACGTTTTCGTCTGTGTATGCACTGGTGCATCTGCCGATACGAGTGCGTGTGTGAGAAAGACACAGAATTTGTCTGATCAATTCGGGCATAATTGTGTGCAGAGTGGGGTATGAACGGTCATGCAACCTTTCATGGTATATGATTATAGGTCTTGGTTTGCACATACACACACTCTATCTCCCCTTCACAGATAGTTTCCAACAAGCATCAAACACTTTGCTTACACTACAGTTGCCCTAAGTGATCACTCCTCTCTTGATTGAATATGCTGTTTTCACAGGTTTCACCCTTTTCCCCAGCTAACATCTCTTTTCTCACATCTAGGTTTTGTCTCTCCACCGCTGTGTGTGTGTGCGTGTCTCTTTCTTTGTCATTCTCTCCCTTTCCCCCTCCCTGTACAGAACAAGTGTCATGCAGATGGTGTGATGGAAGGTTGCGTGCATGCTGACGAATATTAAACATTTGAAGTCAGCCTCACCACCCACCCCCTCATCATTGTCACATCATCAGTCATGAAACTACAGTGAGACAAAAGCAAAGTACTCCGTTGGGGAAAGTGAGATAGAGATAATAGTACACTGTTTTGCACGTGTTAGTTGTTACTCAAGAGAGCTGTGTGTGTATGTAAGAGAGACACAACTGTATATGTAATTCACGTTATAGAGCTTGATCCCTGTAAGGCCACTGAAAAGCCCTACACTTTTTTCAGACTCTGTACGACAATAAACCTAGCAGTGTGTATATTCTGTTATGCCTTTTAATGATCAGCTTTTACTATTCCTTCTGTTCCTACTCCTTGCAAAGTGCCAACAGTAATGAATATCCGTAAGGATCTAGCAGTTACACCTAACCTGTCACAATCAGCGCTGCAGCATCGTATGCAAAGTTTGCATGCATTAGGAAATTCTTAGAAACTCCCCGTTGAAATAATGTTTTGTCCCTGTTCAAGTGAAGGCCTACAAAAGCTGAATGCAGCGCTTCATCTCAAGACTGCAACTGGAGGAGGAAGTGGGATCTTAATTATTGCGTGTGTTAAACCAAGAGGAAGAGACCAGAGTTCCTTTGTACAACTGTCTGGGTCAACATGGATGTACAAATTATCAATCCTGACACGCAATATGGCCATTGTATAACCTGTTGTATTGTGAATCTGCAAAATACAGTTCACCAGAGGGATTAACCAGGTTTACTGTATGGGAAGGGTAGTCTAAAATGGAGAAACACTATAGTTTTGAGGATACCAATTATCTTTGACAATGATATATATATATATATATATATATATACTGTATGATTCAACATACTCAGACGAACATGGACTTACATTGTTAATCATGTGCACATGAGTGATTTACTGTATGTAGTTTTTGATTCAGGACAATGTGAACCTTCAGCTGTTCCACAATTCTTTGAAATCTAGTAGAGGCTATTTTAGCCACAGACGTTCTATTATATTTTTAAAAATCATTTCAACAGAATTTCAAACATATTTACCAGGGTTTTATTTGTCATATTGTTTACCTTTACATAGTTTTAATGAGGATCATAATAAAAGGAATCTGCGCATCCTTAGCGTTCTCTGCCAAGGGACTACAGATGAAAATGAGCTTTTAGCTATATCTAGTACAATATATGTATTGTGGCTTGTCCCTGCTTAAATAAACAATAAAATAAATAATCAAAAACCCTAATTCTTAAAATGAAAAAGTGATACTGTCAAAAAATTGTGATACCATGAACATGTACTATATATGAATGTTGGTCCTTGAAGTTATGTTTTGAATTAGTGGAAATTATTTCTATAATGTTGCTATAGATGTGAAGATCAAGCAGGATTTCCTGTAATTTTGTAGTCTGCTCGCAAACAAGCATAACATGTGGCTTGTACTTACCTGATATACAAGCATGCAAACACACACACTTGTGCACATACACACTCACAATCATCCCAATAAGTAATATCCCCACATTAACTAATCCTTGGGTATCATGTAATTCCCTATAAGCTACACTCTGGCTGTGGTGAAACAAACACAAGCTTCAGGGCAGGATTAGAGAGGGATGATGATAGCTGTGGAATCAGTGGGAGAGGCTTGTTCCTTCAAATCAGAGAAACCCAGTGCAGGTAATGGTCATATAAAATCAAGAGGTGATGGCTGGAGTAGAATTACACAAAATCTGAATTCTGTTTCTGTTTGACATTTGCTTGATCGCCAAAGATTTTTCTCATCTCGGAACCCTTTGACAGGCGGATACTAGTGAAGTTAAAGGTCCTGAAGTGTTCAAGCAAGAGGTCAGAGTTCCGGCTCAACAAAGGATACATGGCTGCATTAAACAATAGATGAGGAAGGATTTTAGCTGGGGATCGTTGTTGCGTGTCAAACTCCCACACCCCTTTGATTTCCGTCTGCTTCTTCACTATCCAATAAATGCCAAATGAGTAATGGTATCCATGGTCGCCTATTTACTCTAGTGAATGCTGCTTAAGCAGCACTTGTGTGAAAAAAAAAGATGTATCACTTCCAATCATGCCTATAACACATGCCTATGTTTCTGTGGCTCTACCGGGCCAAGTGCCCACACAACTGAACGACTCTTGGTGTCCTCTAAACATATATTGGACCTAATATTGAAAGTGTGCGCCCCTCAGGAATTTTCATTCTTTGTTTTACAGTTTATTTTGCATTAAAGCAATCTTTCCCAGTCCCAGGGTGTCATATAAAATTATGGTTTCAATGTGGCCACTATGCTAAATAATGCTACACAACAGAGCACTATTCCTGCAGTGGACATTCCTGTGGTGTAAATTCAGTTATTTGTTAGTCACCCACTGTTCTCTATTCCTAAGCTTATATTTTGTATCCTATTGTCTGGAACCAAATGACCCAGGAACTTTCTACATATGATATAAACAAATTAGATGGCTTGCTGATGATCTGTTCATAATAAAAGGCTTTATACAGCCCATGAGGTCAAAGCGCGTTACTAAATGATGTGCATACACCTCATTTTTATTACTGTGTAGAAGAATGACATTTGGCCTCAGAGACACTATAATCTACGATAAGGATGGGTGATCATTTACTGATGAAAGACCTGATTCTCTCTGTCATAATGCAACTGTTATATGACTGATTTTTGGATAAGGGTTAGAAAAATGCTACGTACTATAATCCAAACGGTGTGATTTTGAAATTGCACCACTGTTCAGAGGGGGGAACATTGGGTAAAGGAGACAGTGAGTGTTCAGGGACTATTGTAAACCTGCCAAGTGAACGCAATTAACTACCTAGAAGGATAGAAATCCAGCTCTACTAGAAATCCTCAGGAACAGTATAAACCAGTTGTTTAACTACAACTTTTAGTTTACATCTCTTTCTCTTCTTGTACCCTGCCTCTCTTCTTGCCTTCTACCTCTCAGTGGATGCCAACATTTCCCTGGCCCTAGCCCATCCCAGACAGCGGTGAGAGATTGGTGTAAAGTTTCCCATATCGTGTGAAGGAGCTGTCGTTCCAGCTTTCCGGCACATACTCTGTATGCCGTTCTGCTGAGTATTTATTATTAATAGAGACACAAATCTGAAGGATGCGACCACATTTAGTATACGTGAAAAATGCAAAAGCTACTAAGAGACAAGGGCATCAAGTGAACAATGGACTTTGGCCATTTTTCATTTTGGAAAACATTTATGAGATCAGGAAACTATTAGATAAGTAGAGTGAGCATGTTGTACATTATATCATCATTATTGGATTTGAACTCTATGATATTCATGTGACATTGCATAAACTGGCTCTGGCGTATCGAATGTATTTTTATGATCTGACAAAGTAATTTGAACATTGTGCTAAGCTTTTGAAGAAAGACTGCAGCATCTGCTTTAGTCAGGTGGTTTCTGCTGTGTGTCTTTCACAAAGCCACACTCTACATGTTGCTGTTTGCTTCCACTCATTTATTGCAACTTTTAAATGATTCATAGAAATGTTTGTCATTTACAGCTGTGTAATATTCATATTCCTAGTAACTAATTGTCTGTAATCTGCTGACAGTAACTTCTTGCCTTGTTCATTATGAGCCTAATGGCAAAAGAACAACACATCACCCAGATTATCCATATAAAGAAAAGTAATTTAATAGATAAGTCCCATTTGCAAAAACATGTAGAAACATTGGAAGACACTGCATATGTACACTGAATTCGTTACCTCGCAGCTACCTTCTCCATGAGACAAGCGTGACAGTCTTTTTTAACAATTATCAAAATGACAGCAAGAAGAAAAAAAGCCATATTTATTTACCTTAGTGAAACAGAAAAGCCTTCAAAACTGTAGTTTTTAAATTATGCACCTTTGCCTTACAATAAATACAAATCATCAAACATTTATGGAAATGAACACACACAAAGAGAAAAAGACAAATTCAAAACAGTGACACCATGTACAGTTTTGTGTGTCCACTCAAAATCTTATCTGGCTAGGCTGAACTTCAACTGAACTACTCCCAGTAGTGCAACAGAAACTATCGCGGTAGCTCCACAGAACTGGGACTCTGAGATTGAATCAATTTGGTGCTTTCAATTCATTTGTGCAAAAATACTGATTGTGAACGACAATGTCTGATATTTTCGGACTGAAAAGACAACATGAAAGGTGTATATTCATTTCAAAGGAAATGTGTGGTATCTGCAGTGAGATGGGCTGCATCGACTTGTAACTCTTGCCATAAACATTAATCCACACTGTACTGAGCTTTAGCTTTGACATAAAATGACAGAAATTAATATTATTTGTGTGTTCAACAAGTTTCATGACATATAATTATGAAATTATTGTGCGCATTGACTCAACGTGGAACTTTTTAACAATAGACTGCCTTCTTTTCCTTCAATTCAAACACTTCTGCTTTGTCCATACAAACCTTCAATTAATAATTAACATAGTCTTTTAACCAGTGCAGAACATCTTTCTTAGGTCCAAGTTCATCTTAGGTCCTGCAATTTAAGTGTCACTCTAGTGTGATCTGAGTAAGGTTGATTTTACTTTTCATGTAAATGTGACGCAGCTAAATGCTAATTGTGACCTACTTCATCAGTTTTGCCATCAACATCCTAATGTTTTTACATGTGCACCCCGAATTTCATTTTTCTTTTTATCCCTTCCACACGGAGGTCAGGGCCAAGGAGCAGGGACAGAGTGGCACCTGCAGAACTTGTTAGGATTCAGTACCTTGCTCAAGGACACTTCGGCAGGACACATGCTTGAACCAGTAGTTTGTGATTAAGAGTTTGTTTTCCTTACTTTGCCCCCTCATGTAATGCCCCATGTGTGTAATCAGGCTGTCTCTAGTTGTAGTGAATATACTTAAAGCTATGTCCATACCAATAGTATTTACATGTTTTGGTCCATTAACTACAAATTGCATATATTTTACTTTACTGTCAAGTTTTCCAAAGGATTTTGCACTTGCAAGGAGGAACCATTTTTGTAAAAACAAAAAAACAGTCCCTAATGATGTTTTCAAGGATGCACTGAAAAGGCATTGCATTGTGAGCTATGCTCTTGGAAAATCAAATTCGGAACACAAACATTGAGTAAACAGGGATGTTGTTAAAAAGATCGTGTGAATTTGGTTGTGTCATCATGCTTTAAAACATGCTTTTCTGCAGCTGCTCAGTATTAGATATCAAAGTCCTTGACTGCAGGAATGATGTGTGTTTTTAAAACATACCCTAGTTGCGAACGTGTTATCTTGTGACAATAACTTAACTTTGACCAACCATTTTTTTCCGGCAACTGATTGAAGTTTCAAGTCTCTCTAAAATGCACTGAAACCAGTAGTTTCCATTCATACATCACTGGAGACAGTAATGAAAAAGGTAGGCGATTTATAGTTAAAGCATTAAAAAATGCGAAACTACCATGAAGGCAGGTTATGCTTTAAGTTGTCACTGAATCATAATCATAATCAGCCATCTCCCTTGGTAAACCCAGCAGTAGGTGTAAGTCATCTCCTGTGTACAAAGCTTTTTTTTCTCTTTGTGCCAAGTGTACACAACACAATATACACAACACAACAAAATTAAATTGTGTTTCTAGACGTAACTTGTCTCATTGTTACTAAATCCAAAAGTGCTTGGAACCACCTACAAATCTATTCCTTAAAAACTAAATAATCTAACCATAAACTGGATTAAAAGTATTATTTTTGATTGTCACAACACTAACAATAGAACCTGAGCCTTATTTGTGACCTCTTCATCAAACAGAATAAGTCTTTTAAATGTTGACATCCTGGGAATCCTCATAATGAAAGACTGTAATGCTGGTGCATGTGGCGCAATACAAAGTACTTTAATGCACCCTGATTGTTTGTGTTGTTTGTGTGTGTGTGATGGGAGTGGGTGCTGTTATGTTTGCACCAATCACTCTTACTGCATATAAATGTAGGGATTGGACTTGTGGTGCCCTGTGCTCATCACACATGGCATAACGTTCCTTGGACCAACCATCATGGACTGATTCATGTCATGGCCACTCTCGGGCCATGGTGGGGAGTCCATGGGCTCCCGCTTGATTGCATGAATCAGGCCGTGACCTTTGAACTCATAGGTGCTATGCTTATTGTAGTCCGGGTGAATGTAGGCCTTGTGAGGGTCCTGCGGATAGATGTGTGAGTCCATGAGGTTGACAGATTGGTTGCTGCATAGAGAGTCTGAGTGAGAGAGTCTCTGTGGACTAAACTGGGTGTTGTCATTGTTATTTCCCAAGGCTTTGTCACATTTTAACAGACGTCCGGTTGTGTTCCCGGTGTTGTTGACTGCATAGTTCTGATAGTTGCCGTTGTTGTACGGTGGGCTGATCCCTGCTTTTCCTCGCTGACAGGGTGAGTACTGCGGATCATAATAATCTGCCTCTGATTTGAGATGGAGGCCTGAGCTCTGGTCGTATACCCCGTTACCATAGCGACGGTCAATGGCCTCTGGGTCGCGGCAAGCCCAGGACCGCCCGTAGGCGTCGCAGCCATTCTCAGAGTCCGAGTCATGTTCTACCTTGATGGGTGCCATATCAGGAATCAGATGGCCGTCGTAGCATTCTCCATAGCCGTTCTCGCTCTTCACCAGGTCCACGCAGTAGGCATCTGGGTCTGTCGGAATCTGGATGTTCCCGTACAACTTAGAGACAAACACATCGCCACCTCTGCTGCTGTTACAGCTGGGGGAAAGGCGGTATGGCTTCCCGTACTGGTCAGCCTTGTTCAAGCGGTTAGAAGGGATGTAGCCGACACCCTGGCCTGCTCTGAGGGGACCTGAGTTTGGCCGTAGAGACCAGGCTCCCCCCAGGCCTGGGCTGACACCTTTATGGGAAGCCATGGAGGACTTGCAGTAGTTGAGGGGCTCCTCCTGGTTGTAGTAACCATCAGGGCGGTACTTGAGGTTGTCTTTGGAGAGTGGGGTCCAGGGTGTGTGGTGACCTCGCTGGGAAGCGCCAGGAGTGGGACAGGAGAGGAGGAGAGGGTCTGCAATCTCACCCATTCCTCCACTGAAGGAGTGCCTTCGGAGGTTTTCCCCTCGCTCACTGTAAGGGAGGGGTGAAAAGTGGGGTGGGGATCAGAAAAAAGAGGATCACTAGTCACAAAACAAGAAAGCAGATCAATCTATGCAGATTATGCAAAGATTCTGAGGACATGAAGAAGAGGTGGTCTCTTGAAATACCATTAGTCCACTGAGATATCCACATGGGAATGTCCACAAACTGAACGTTTTTTCTGCAGATTGATGAATGACTCAAAGCACAAACATCTAGGTTTGGTTCACTTAAGCTCATGAGAGAATCATTCTAAAAGTGACTCATATTTTCCGGGATTCATCTCATCTATAAATTGAGAACAGAGTCAACATCCAGCACCCAAAGATCAATGACGGCCTGCACTCACGAGTTTATAGGCAGTACAATGCAGAAAATCTTCATTTTCTCTTAAGACCCTGCAGTAACCATGCACAATTGTGTTTCAGCCCTTGGCTTTCTTTGAGTGGCACTGGGAACGTCATGAACAATCAATGGAGAATACTCAGTGATAAAGACCCAATGACACATTCAATTTCTAATCACACCGTTAAGGTTAACACCAGGAAGGGCTCAAGATTATTAAAGATGAAGCTCGAATCAGTAATTTAAACCAGAATAAATTCCTTCATTCAAATGCAGGTTATTCAGGTGATACAATTAACTTTGTTATTAATGAGAAATCCATCAATGGTGCGCTAATGTTGGCCATTTTTCATACTTTGTGAAGATTATTTTAATAGAAAAAGAATGATTCCAAAACTGCAAAACCATATTTTTCTGGAATGTGACTGAACCTATTGCTGAGATAATCAAGCTTTTGCTTCTCTCTTCTTTCTAAACACTATAATAATAAGATGAGATGCAATAACAGCAGCTAAGGCTTTGGAGTAGTATTATTGAATTAGACTAGTATTGGAGTAGAGATCTGGAAGTGAGTATATTTAAAGTACTGTATGTTCTATGGTGATATGTATCCTGAGTAAAATCCCTTTTATGATGTTAAAAGCTTTTACAATCTAAAGTAATAGGCGGCACACATGTAGCTGGATTTGACAGCACATTGGAGGTATTTTGTACCTAACAACATTACAAATCTAAATATATATATGTTAAAGTATTGCCTATCACATTATATGAAAAGATGCGCTTCACATTAGCTAACCTGCAGTACTTTTCCTTCAAATCAGGTGCCATTTACTTTGTACATGGCAGTGTTTTCATACTTATGACACAACCCTACAAGCTTCCAAAGCCAGCATGCTGTCTACTTATAAGTAATTGGTATTGGTCTAAAGAAACAACCATTATCCATGTTCCCTGGATGATGGTGAGAAGGACTGAACAGCAGAGGGGGTGGTAGGACTCTGCTCCCTCAACTCTTGGCCTTTCAGCCTCCCAAAGATGTTAATGTTGCATGAAGCGCAGAGGGCCTTATCCAAGCTGAGACATGTATTTGCTCCTAATTGGCCACAGGTAAGGCGTCCAGCACTCGTTTGGTTTGGTGTCAGAGCCTGCTGGGTGAGGAAAGGGCTTATGTTTGTCTTGGTAACTGGGCCTCAGGGAAAATGCTTGTGTTCATAAAGATGTTGCTGGGTAATAAGCTGGTATACCTAGAAAGCAAACGCAAAAATCAATAAATAACACATGAGGACTGGTGCCCATGTAGTTTTTCATCACTCCAAGACTGTTTTGAATGTCTTTTTCCTGTACCCTTGCCTCATGGATCTTAGTCAAGGCAGTCACTAAGTATGTTTTTACATGTAAACTGTACTATACCAAAGTAAACATGTTCACCCTTATGAATTATGAGGGCATCTCTGGGCATCATTACTCTAAGCTTCAACAAAACTTAACTGTTAAGGCTGTGGCCTTTCAAAATTAAAAATTTGACCTTTACTTCTAGCTCCCCCATCAGGCTAATCAGTGTAATCTCTAGAGGGCATAACAAGGTGCCAAAATGCATCAAAACACAAGTCTGGACCAATGGGTGTCTGAGACATCACATTTGTGTTAAAAATCTTGACCTTTAATTACAGTATAGCACCCCCATTAAAAAACTCAGGGGATTTAAACTAGGTGGGACACAGTGTGAACATACATCATCCCTCCAACTTTAGTTAAAAGCTACATGTTGCTCATGTATGATTGATTTCACTCCCTCTAGTCTTACCCATGCTCCAATGCAGAGATAATCCCTCCTCCTCCTCCCTTGTTCTTTCCCCGCATCAACATGTTCTTCATTTTCATCTCAGTGATGGAGGGCAGTAGGAGGGGAACACCTATGCAGAATAGAGCCAGCTGGGGAGGCAACAGAGCCCCGGAAGCTGACTTCTTTTTCTGACCGTGGAGGAACTTCAGTCGACCCTGGAACTGCACAGTCTGGGAGTGAAGAGAGAAAGAATTTACTGGTTTGAACACATCCAACAGTCTATGCAAAGCACTTTAAGTCTTACAGGTTATTTTTCTGTGCGTGTCCACTCATAATTAATATAGAAGAGAATTAGCAGCAACTCTTCTTTCATGTGCCTATGGAAGTTGATATCTACTTGCCTTCTTTTAGATTTGTTATTTTTGTATTTAAACTGGTCTTCAATTTGATTCCATTAAATATTAGAAAGTGTCAATCTTTACTCCTTGAAACATACTTTAAAGTATAAACACTGTGTCTTTATATACTGTTTGAGAAAAAGAACCATCCATACACTGGTGACCACATTGCTCACACATTTAGTATTCAAACCAGACTAAAGGTCTTCAGCCACGGTAGCAGCTCATTGAGGCTGTAGTGCTTTGAGCTAAAAAGCGAACATCACCACGCTAACATGCCTCCCAGTTACAATGCTGACATGCTGATGTTAAGCAGGTAATTGGAGGTAGTTTACCATGTTCGCCATCTTTGTTTAGCCTCTTAGCATGCTTACCATTGCTAATTAGTACAAAACAAAAAATACAGTTGAGATTAATAGGAATTGTTTTAGTTGCTGAGATATTTTAAACTGGACTAAAGTGGTAGACCCACCAACCAACATTGCCATGCATGAAGCAATACTGCCATTGTGGCTAACAGGTTTGCTCAATAAAGCTAATTAAATGTGATCCTTTTAACAGGGAAAGACGATTCTCTGGCCTTTTTAAATGGTAGCAGAGTGAGTACTGTGCATTACATTACAATTTTTGCATCTTTACAGCAATTATGTTGACCGATGAGGAAAGCATCTCACCAATATTTGCTCACTACTTGGCTACAAGTGCTTCCAGAATTATGTCATAAAACTGCCATCTAGAATTTCTCATGTGCAACCAGAGCAGACTTGGTGACAGTGAACTCTATTGACCCTGATGAAATGATCCAAACCCATATTCTTGTTGCTCTGTCATCAGGGCCTCTGGGCTTTTCCACTGCTGTTCTCCAAACCACTCTAGTCACAGCCATGAGGGATGAACCAGGCTCCTATTCTACTGCTGTGTCCAGGCATCCAATTACCACATAATGCCTTGCAATACTTTAAATAACTGTACTACAATTAAAAATGACGTTTTCCTGTACCAGAAGGGTCATAATACATTTTATAGGCCTGGGTCTTCTCCCAGAAAGTGAGCAACATTTTCTCCATGCTTTATTTTCATTGCAATATTCTCCACTTTTCTGTTTTGCGCAAACTTAAACTTTGCATAAATGAAATTGCTGTTCAGTTTAGCTTGGTTCAGACCACTCACCAAGAATCCAGAGGTGCTGTCCAAAAGGCATCGGACTCTGGCAATGAAACATCTGTTGAGAAAGCAGGAGAGCTCAGGTGGAATTCCCCCTGCCTCTGGAGAATGGAATAGGCTGCTCACTACGAAGTCCTCACCTGAGATGATGGAGGACAAGAAAAATAATATGAGTTTGAGAATTTGTGGGGCAAACCTACAATGTGCTTCACAGTTAGGAAAAAGGGGAAAAACGAGCAACTTTAGAGCAATAAATAAAACATTTTTAAAAAGAAATTAATTATTAAGATATTCTACTCTTACATAATAACTGAGGACACAAAATAAAATGTTTATCAGATTTCAAAAGATAATATTGGTTGGGGATTGATTGGCAAATGATGATATAATGATATAATCCGTTGTATCTTAGAGATGGATGTACTGTATGTAGCTTTTATTATATTATAAAATTGATGTTTAAAGAAGTGCTCTGACAGAATATATATTGATTCTGATTGTCTGATTTCAGTGGGCAGAAATGTAGCTGTATCTAATTTGCTGTATTTAATTTGAGGATTTCTGTCATGTCACTCTACTCATGGCACAGTGTGGATCTGCATCAAAAGTAACCAGCAGAACTTCAAAATCAAAATGCGATTACAATGTTTAACAAAGAAAATCAATGATCACTGCCATATCCACGTGAACTTGTAACCAAGCAGTTTCCCCAAGGATATTGGTTCCTCCCTTCCCAGTAAGCTACCCACCACTCCCTGCAGTTAGCTGGGTATCCTGATGTGCCGACGTCCCCTGGTGCTGCAGAGGACACATGGCCCAGTGGAGCTGGCATTTGAACTCCTGACGGTCGTCTATGTGGATGTAGTCAAACACATTCTGGTGCATCACGTCAGTCTGTGGGGAAAATTGAGTGGATTTTGGTTAAGTTTGTCAAGGAAATTTGTTGAATAGAATATTTTAATTAAAACATGTATGCATATGTAGTCATGACATGTCCGAGACATTTGTAGATTTAGACTTGGTTTTTTGCTCATACACACACACACACACACACACACACACACACAGACAGAGGAGCATTTACATAGTACAGTAACAATCTAAGAGTAGCTGTAGGGCCAGTGAGGGCAGCTGTGTTTGTCAAACATCGCGTGACACCGGCTCCTGAACAGCAGTCCAGCTTACCCTCCCCATCTATACACACACACACACACACACACACACACACACAGTGTGAGACGGGTTCCAGCCCACTCTCGCCATGCCTCTCTCTCTTTTCCAGTACTAGCTTTGCTTTCTGTCATTCCATGACAGATTCCTCACTAAAATGTTCAACCTTCTCCTCTTCCCTCCCTACCTCCTCCCTGCACTCTCTCCATAATTTCCACACTGGTGGCACGAGAGGGTTTTTGATCGCCTGCCTCTGAAAACACAATCTGTTCCCACCGTCTTCGGCGGGCGTTTTGTCCTGTGGTTTGGTTCCCTACCGGCAGTCAGGCAGACAGACGGATCGAGTGACTATTGTTTATGTTTCTCGTAAAAAACAGAGAGGAAAAGAAAAAATGGAGAATAAGTGATATTTTCGCTGCCCTTCAAAGGCTAACTGCCCCAGTAACAAATGGGATCAAAGGCCAGTGGAGGTTTTCTGCTCTTCTCCAGGGCTTTCTTGCGGTGCTACTTAGTCAAGCATTCTCTTTTCTCTTTTTTCCTGTGGTATATTAAGGGTAAGTTTCCTTCTGACTACAATTGTGGGTTCAAAATTATGTGACATGTTGTCGAGGTCTTAGAGGCAAACTATGTGACTTAAAAACAACCAGTAGCTCCTTTGAGAGAATTGAACATGTGGGAAAGGCTAAGGCTCCTGTTTTGTTGACAGTCTCTAAAATATATCTATGAGTACTTAAAGAAAGATTTTAAGATTTAAGGACGGACTGTTCACTGTCAACAACACATTCATTGTTAGGTTTCTCATATACAGTCGCACGGTATGTATTCAAAGTTACCTGTATTTTGGTTCTTGACAAGATATTGACAAGATTGACGAGTAGAGAGAGCTACAGTACTGAATTTGAAGTTGATCTTGTATAGATAAACAGTGATGTTCTGCCTCTGGTGATCATACATCACATAATCACACAAAATGTTTTGGCCGCTTTCCATGCTGGGATGCTTTAGCATGCTTTGCCTATTTGTCTCTTCATCTTGAGCATGTAAAGTGCGTATTTGTAATTTATCGGGTTAAAAATCTTACATACTGCCACTAACATGCAGTACACAAAAGACCTGTTGCGGTGGTATTGGCACTCGGTCTATTGGAATTTTGACAGCATGAAATATCACAAACTGTCCTAAAAATGTCAAAGATTTGCCACATTTTTGTAAGTTATCTTTATCTGCAAGCAAACATAAACCACATCTGGTCTTTTGATAGTCACACTAGCTGTTTGGCTCTAGGGTCAGCGATGTCGGTCTGCGTGTTTGTCCACTACTTTGGTCTAGGCTGAAATATCTCAACAACATTTGAGTGGATTGCCATGAGGCTTTGCATGGACATTCGTGGTCTTCGTTTATATGAAGCATATATTTAAAGGTGTTCTTTTTCTTTGTTTACATCCAACATAATATCAGTCAGCATGAAATGTGGCAAACAAGCTGACTCAGGGTGACGTATTTGCTCTTAATACTAAATGTGTCAACATTTTCACTCATTTGTTCCTCAATTGAATGGAAATGTATGGAAATTCTAGACATCCCACATTAAAAACCTCTGACTGAATCACTAACGCACACATGCATACACACATTTTATGCGCCTCACAGTTTAAATGTCCTTTGTCTGTCTCTGCTGGCTCCCATGCCACCCTGCACACACCCATGTGCTCAAGCACGGAGGCTGGATCTTTCTGACGCTTTGGTTTTCATGTCGATTTCATGTCGCTAGGTTACTGCCCCCGTCTCCTTGTAAGCCAAGTGGGAGCGCTGTAGCAGAAGAATTTCTACCCCAAAGTGTCAATGTGCTGTGTGGGAGTTTGTAAGCAGACATGAGGGCAAAGGAGGGATTTTAACAGTGAAAAGCACTTTATTCATGGTTTTGAAGGAGGGGGGTGATTTCAGCATCGCAGTACAGGCAAGCCTGTGTTGATATCATCCATAAGTAATGACTGGTTGGCTAAAACTGCCAGAGAGGAAGAAAGCTAAACGGCTGGCTGATCAGTGCCCGCACACACACACACACACACACACACACACACGCGTACACCCACAGAGTGTATCTCAGGGTGAAACAGAGGTCTTCACCTTCCTGTGGCCTCTTAGCTGTGGCTTAGTGGGTTCATTCTGCCCTCTAGATAGAGTTATCAGGCAGCAGGGAGGCAGACTGACAGAGAGCTATTAAGAAGAAAAGGAAAGAAAGTAGAAAGGGATGGATGGAAGAGAACAGAAAGGACTGGCTGAGGGTGAAAAGGGTGAAAGGTGAACTTGCTGAATAAGGGCAGAGATCTCTGACACTTGTTGAGAGAAAACCTTGAGGGGCTGTGTGAGAGGCTAGCAGGGTGGATTTATTACCTTGCCTGTGAAAGAGGGCGATCAATAGAAATTTATTTGATAAATAAATAGCCGTTTCTTCCCATCTCTGTGTGAGTGGTATCAATTTTCTCAGCTAAATCTCAGAAAGAGAGCGTGAAAGTGTATTTCCCAAAATGTTGAACAGTATTCCTTTGAGGTGTGTAACAACAGAGGAGGACAACAGCAGGGAAGGGAAGAAACCTCAAATGGAATATAACATTGTTTTTGCATTTTGTTTTTTATATTGGCTTCGTTTGCTGTCAGGTGCCTAAATTCCTGCAATGGTTTTATGGATTCAGGTTACCATAGCCTCAGGCAGGAGGCCATTGGACGACTGATAAATAGTCAAAAACATGACAAGTTGGGCTAGTAATGTGATCAGCTGAGAAGAGGGAGGAAAAACAATGCCCCTCCTTTTTCAGAGCAATGTTAGTTGCACATTGTGGCTTGAAAGATGACACTGCCAACAGTCTGTCTGTTGATATGTTTATCATACAGTGCTATACCTTCATTATACAGCACGTTACTTACAGTATTGTACATCTAAAATATAACTGAGATATTCAACTCACCTGATGAAATCCCAGGTAGTCCACAATAGTTGAGGAAGCATAAAAGACCATCCCATCACTGCTCACCACCAAGGCAAAACCTGTCAGAGACTACTCACACACACACACACACACAAATATGCTGTGACTCAAGGCATGTCATGCAGCAAATAAACTCAAGTGCAACAAATACATAATTGACAAACATATGCAGTTGTCTAACTGCATTTAATCGGCGGCATCTTTGCCAAGCTAACTTCAGATGGCATGATTGCGCCCAGCAGAAACACAGTGCAGCAGAGTCAAATGGTTTCATTTGCGCCCCAACTGTGGTTACAGTCATTACTGTACAATTATTATTTTTTTAAGATAGAGACAAATCGCAGCCAGAATTTGACTCTAGCCAGACTTTTTATAGCACAATGTTCAATTTATATCATTCTTTCCATAATTCTCAGAACAGCAAATTACAGTAAAAATGGAACAAAAGATAATACAACACTGGAGAAGGAATGAAAGACAGATGGTTTTGGAACTGAGTCGGCCAAATAAAATTTGCTTATTTGTAATGCAATATTGCTGTTGAAAGACTTTTTCGAATATTTTAGGGTGGAGTTTATGATATTACTTAAAGCACTTAACTAGAGGATGACATACAGGGCTATTTTACTTGCCTTCAAACTTATGTACTATATTTCATATATATATTCATAACTTTGATAATTAAGTCTGTTTGGCTTTGCTTTTGTCACGCCAAACACACTGATTGAAATCAGAGACGCTCCACACACAAACAATAACATTCCAACTTTCCCTTTTTATGCACTCCCGTGCACACAAGGAGGAATAATATGTTTTGCCAGCACAGTTTACAGAGACAAGTGTGGATTAAAAAGAACATTTTAATAAACACGTAGCTGGCTTCAGTCAAATGAGGAGGGATGGACAGATGGAGATGGAAGCAAGAGTGTGTGAGAAAAAAGAAAACACAGGAAAGAGATGTGGAAGAGTTCTTCCAGTGTGTGTGTGTGTGTGTGTGTGTGTGTGTGTGTAAGTGTGTGTGTGTGTGTGTAAGTGTGTGTGTGTGTAAGTGTGTGTGTGTGTGTGTGTGTAATTGTGTGTAAGTGTGTGTGCGCATAGCTGTGATAGCGTGACAACAGGAAGGCTACTTGAATTGCGTGACTGCTGCTGCCAGAGTCTGTCACCTCTATTTTACTATGAGACTATGCAGGTCTTCCCTGGTGTGTGTGTGTGTATTTTTTGTGGTATATATCCATGTGGCCTCTAAATTCACACTAATTCTCACTTTTCCTCCATGTCTCCCTCTTTCACTTTCGCCACAGTGATGCGATTGCCTCAGTGAGCAGTGTATTGCTCTGTCACTGCACATGCTCCACCTTAACCACATAATGCACTCTGATACCTGTCTGTGAATGGAGCAATTTGTCCTAAAACCCAGAGGTATTTGAGTCATACTGTGACAAAGCAACACTGTGACAGAAACATATCTAGACTGTGATGACACAAATTATGTGAAAAACATATATGATGGGGAGGGAAGCAGCAATGGGAGGATGACTCAGGTGCTTTGGTAGTGTAGATGCAGATGATGTTTGACAGGTATAACTGGCACTCCCCCCCCCCACCACCACACACACACACACAGACACACAGACACACACACACACACACACACACACACACACACACACACACACAAAGCTTTCTCCAGCCAGCAAGCACTCAAAGTCAAAGATATCTTTATTGTCCCCGATGGGCAAATTGGACTACAGCCAAAAAAGGCAGCACAAAAACAACATCAACAGAAGAGACAAGACAACAGGTAGACAAAAGTACAGTTAGCAGCAGTCACAGCTTATCTAGCAGGCTCAAGACAGCAGGAACAAAGGAATTCTTGTGCCTGTTTGTCATGCACCTTGGTAAATAGAATCTATGTCCTGATGGGAGTAACCGGAACTCCTCATGCAACGGATGGCAAGGGTCTGCAATAATTTGGCAATAATAATCGACAACCACGTGTCTAGGGAGAGATGTGATGTTTAGGTGGTGTAGCTTTTTGCCGTGTAATGAAGTCCAAAGCTGTGATTGCCTTTTCAACTAAGACTTCTTATCTAATAAATTCATATACAGAACAGTGTACTAAAAATGTACCTCCAGATACAGAGCTCATCTTCAACAAGCAGGTGAAATGTTAAGCTTTCTCACACATAGATGATCTGTGATCTGGGATTTGGAGAATCTGTCCAAACACTGGACATGAAAATGGCCTTTATACACCTGAATGTAATGTTGCTTTTAGGAGGTCCATAAAAAGGGCTCAGAGGACTTGATTTAGGTTTTTGTTGTTTTTGCCAGGTCACCTTTTTCAATTCCCCTTCCAATTCATTGAAATTCATTTTTCTTTTTAAAGGACTTTGACAATTTTATTCTTCTGGAACTAACAGGCCTTGGACCTGAAGGAGTGCGTACATGCAAAAACTGTATATTTTGTAGGTTGATTGCTGTACTTGGCTTTCTAAAATGGAATGCTTGGCAAATACATTATAGATGAATACAGTGCGTTTATTTTTCACATGTCCAAAACCATTATGGGACAACCCATCATTTATGTTGGAATAGGACAGCAGATTTACAATTTATTTCAGAAATACAGAGCTGGAAAGACAAACTAGCAAAATGCCTATACATCTATTATACATCTATTTCTTTATATAAACTAACTAAAAACCAAGAGAGAGACCTTTATATTTCTATTATAAAGAAGGAAAAAAGAGTAAAAGAAAGGAAGAAATACTGTATTGATATTAGCTGAACTATGCCGCATGCTGTGTTTTGTATGTTTTCTCCATTCACAATCCGCTCAGTTTCTTGCATACTAAAGCCTTTAGGTAATGGAAACAGGCACCTGCTGCTGGCTCGCTCTGCTACATATGTGCAACTATGACGCCTCCGGCTCCCATAACCACCCCTGGGAGACTAAAAGCTTTGACATACAAATCTTCAGAGGCACTTTGCACGCAGAGCCCAAAATAATATATTGGTTAACTAGAAGCAAGGGAGGGGATGGGAGGGGAAGAGGTGGGAGGTGGTGGGGCACCCTTGTCTCATTGTTTCGACAGAGTTTCTTTGGTTCCCCCCCTGTCTAGCTGTCAGAGTGAGATGAAAGCAGTGATGATGAGGTCATGACAAACACGGAGACCTTCTGCTACCAGGAACGCACCCACATCCTACACACACATATTAAGGTTACAATAACATGGGATTTTGATATATTGAGTGATCACACTCAAGTGAAGACAGGCTGGATATCAGCCAATGAGTGAAGTCACAGTCATAAGACACACATTAAAGTACAGAATCACAAGTATCTTTTAATTTTCATTAAAATTTTTAGCTACGCTCTGTCAGCAATAGCTTTGGTTTGGTGTGAAATATTGATTGCCGTACAATTTGGTACAGATATTCTGGTCCTCCTCCATTTCTTTATTTTATGACCAAATACCTGCAAAACCGATGACATACCCATCAGCCTCAGCTGTACTTTGTGTTAAGTACTAATTAGGAAATGTGAAACTTGCTAACATGGTAAACTATGCCGGTGAACCTGGCAAATGACAAAGATAACAACCTGCTTAACATGTTATCATTAACCAATTTCCATCCAAATATTGAGCAAATTTTGACCCTAACTTTCAGAACATTGCAACAGAAAATGCAAATTAATGATGTTTCTATCCACTAGTGTTATGCTAATATTAGGAGTTGGTTCATTGAGATAAACAGTTAAACAGTAAAAAGTTGGTGGTGCTAATTCTCCAGTCTGGTGGCATTAAACTATTGCAGAAGAAGACGGCACAACAAGATGACATCATTAAAAAAGCACCAGTCAAGCCTCAAATGAGTGCCATTTATATTTGCTTCATGCATTAATTTGTATCTTCTCATCTGTCTAATCAGTAATTTGAGTCTTCTCAATGTTTTCGATTACAACAACTTTATCCAAAAATAGAAAATGTGCATATAATTCAGGTGGATGTTAGCATGTTAGTACAGCCTCATAGAGGCGTGGCTGTGGACTCTTGGTCTCGTTATTTAGATGTTCTGTATTTTATAGAGCATAATGTATATATGGTATATAAAAACTACAATATTGTAAATGCAAAATATACAAGAAAATATACAATATGTTGAAAAAAATTCATATTGGTCAAAATACATGCATACACACACACACACACAAATATACTTGACTGTCTGCTCAAGCATCCAGCGTGTTTGAGTCCCTGCCTCTTTCATCAGATCTGACACTCCCGTCTCACCCTTATGTCACGACACCACACCACACCACAGCGCGCACACACACACACACACACACACACACACACACACACACACACACACACACACACACACACACACACACACACACACACACACACACACACACACAC